>JAJLWW010000020.1:0-201518 GCA_030570935.1 Geotrichum klebahnii | reverse complement strand
TCCATACGTAGAAGAGATATGTGAGGTAATGTCTTGTGAGGGGGTCAATTGATGATGAAGTGCCTGCTGTTGTTGATGACGGCTATGATATTTGTGGCGTGCTGCTTCATAAGCATTGATGAAATCCTGTGGAGAGGCTCCTGCCTTGTTTAAAATAGTTAGAGAAGCTTGGTAGCTCTGTAACACTTTTACGCATTTCTTAGCCTCATTACGAGCAGCAATATGAAGTGCTGTATCTCCTTTTGCATCTTTCTGATTAACAAATATTTCGACTACTACCTTTGTAGGCTCCGTTTCAGAAAGTTTAGCTAAAAGTATTTCTGTATAGTATCTCGCAGAGGAGAGCTTGGATCGAGGGGCAGTCGATTCTGCAATGTGATGCAGGATAGTTCGATTGTCATTATCTTGAAGAGAAACGGTGTCTCTTAAAAGGTCAACTATTCTTGAAAATGTTCGTAAATCATAACTGTTTGTGAACATTACCGTCCTCATAAGAGGGGTTTGTCCTAATAAATTTTTAGCGTACATGCTTGCACCGGCTTTTAGCAAAGCAACGATAATTTTGCAATTACCCATCGAGCATGCCCAGTGAAACGCAGTATGACCTTCATCATCTATGCCATGATTGATGTCAAACCCTTCTGGCGGGTGAATCAAATAATCTGGAATTTCATCATCCTCAGGTGCCATAAAATAGTCCAATAGTTTTCTGCCATATTGGGCAGCAATCAGCTCGATATTGTGAATTTCACCATCCTCACCATTTCTATTACCAAGCACATTTCCATTGCTATCAGATTTATTAAACTCATCTTTAATGAATTGATCCTGATTATTGTCTTGTTTTTTCAATGCTGATGCGTTAGTAATCTCCTGGCTTCTCGCACTCATATTTTCTAGAGGGGTCTGATGGTCAGGCATACCAGTGTCAGATGGATAATCACTAGGAGACGAGGACCGAGATGAAACTGAAGCAGAGTCTTCACTAAGATTCATCGAGTCATCGTACCCTGAATGCTTGATATGTTCTGATGAAGTAGGGGACATATATAATTTTTGCTTTTTGGACCGGGATAGAGGGGTTCTCAGCTTGGTGTTTGAACGCTTAAGACTGACACTCGCAGATGATCCAAAATTTGAACTGCCAGCAGCAATTGCGGCTTGAGCAGCAGCTGCAGCCGCAGCTTTAGTAGAATTAGAAGGACGGCCCCTGCCACGCTTTGAAGAAGGTGTAGAAACCTGATCTGCAGAAAAATTTGAAAGGATTTTAACACTGGCAGTAGCTGTTGAGTTAGGCGATTCAATAACCGTGGTTGACGTAAACTGGTTGGCAGTGTCTGCAGCCGCTGGCGATGCTGAAGTCCTGGTCCTATTACCCTGGGATTTTAACCTACTGGCATTGCGCGAGAGTGCAGGTCCGCTGCTGGATGAAGCACTTTTAGATTTTCCAGCGCGTTTAACAGGTGGAGGAGGTGAAGTTGAAGACTCTCGAAAGATAAATAGAGGCATAAGTACATCGTCTACCCTATATTGATACGCTAACTCACGCGCTACTTCTAACGGGACCCAGGTACCTTGGTATTTGCCATAGCCTCCTTGAATTTTTTCATGAACACCTTTTTGCACCTCTTTCTCCAAAATTCTAGTTCGTTGTGGTTTATCAAAATTGGCAACCTTGAGAATATGTGTTGCATTAACCCATCCATCAGTTTTGCGACGCATCACTGCAACATTACGAACGAAATATTCATAAACTGTTATCTAGAGAGGAGTTAGAGTGAAACCTTTTCAAATATATATAGAATAATCCATACTGATGAGTACGTCGCCTGACAGACTTGGGGGGTATCCATAGTGGAAGCGTGATTGATAGAATCTACTATAAAAGGCTTGCGTGCTAATTACTATATACCAATACTTAAGTGAATCACAAAGTAATGATAAACAAGGTCAACCAAGCAAATGAGCTAGAAAGACTAGCAATTAAAGCATAGAAGTAACAGCACCGTCCCGTTTCGAGCGCAATTAATAAAGAAATGCGAAAGAGGTTAGTAAAATAGAGGGAATGGTGTAAATAAATGGAGATGTAATTGAAGGCAAGTAAGAAAATATAAAAGTTACATGGACAAAATTATAAGATACAAAGAAACAAAACACAAATTTCAAATACCGAGGCCAAGAAAGAAAGCTGACAGTCGCTCAAGACGTATAATAAATGCAAGAGTAAATATGTAATTCCTTTACCTGTACTTTTTTTATCTATTGTTGAGTATACTCTATTTGCCTGAATATTGGGATACAACGCGTTCATTTCCCATCCAGTTCTTGTTTCGTGTAGTTAACCAAACATTGGTGCTCAAACTACTAACACTAAACGTAGTATATGTATATTACTACCAATGAATATATACCCGATCTGTTAGCAAATCTTAACCCCCTGTATTTTCAGCTGTCTTGCAAGATCGAAAATATTCTCTGCCTATGAGAAGAGGTTATCTGTTCAGATATAATTATAACCTGAACCTACGTAACACAATGGAGCCATATGAACTTTGTAGGACTTTGTGAGCAAGAACGCTTGCATAAGTATGTTACAACTTCTACATGTTATTCTGGAGCCTGTTATAACATATTTTCAAACGATGGATGAACTTCTCGATCGTAGGCAATCGCCTTAGTTTAAGACTTAAGTTAATATCACGTGAGCTACCCGGCCTGACGATGGAGCAGTCAGGTCGAAAATAATTTTCACCAACACGAACACAGCATCCATAAGAAGCTCAGAATACTGAAGTTCAGCATTTTGTTTGATTCTTAATCTTTTCAGAGTCCCAGTACACCATGGTGAGTACAGCTATTTAATATCAAATTCTCATGAATTTTTACTTTACTTTTAAACTAACTCGACTAGCTTCCGCTATCTCTCTTGAACGCTGCCACTGGACAGCCCATGATGGTTGAACTAAAATCTGGTGAGACCCTTAATGGCCACCTAGTCAACTGCGATACCTGGATGAACTTGACCTTGAAGGAAGTTATCCAAACTAGTCCTGATGGAGAAAAGTTTGTACGTGTTCCCGAATATTATGTTCGTGGCAACTTGATTAAGTACCTACGCGTCCCAGATGAGTTGATAGACCAGATCAAGGAGCAGAACCAACAACGCAATGACAACCGCAATTACAATAACAGAAATAATAATCACCAAAGTGGTGGCTACAGAGGCGGTCGTGGTGGTGGCCGAGGTGGCCGAGGTGGATCGCGGGGTGGTTACAGACACAACAATAACAATAACAATAACAGCAACAACAACAATTCCCAAAACTACAATCAAAACTCGGGCCCCAATAGCAGTAACAACAGCGGTAATAATAACAACAACCGACCGCGATACTAGTAGTTTATGCCCCTCATAGAGCAGTTTATTTTTCATGTCATGACTTCCCACGACTATCTACAAGCAATTTATTTATTTTCTGCAAGTAATCAAGTTAGCCTTTAACCAAAGGTTTAAATCCCACCTTTCAAATTAATGTCGTAGTGGAGAGAACCTCTTTGTATAGCTGTGTTTATTTTCAAACTTGTTGTTCTTTAAACTTGTATTGAAATTCCGACAAAGAACAATTTACGAATTTATTGTAAGCAGGACTTTATTAACGAAATTTCTGTATATTGGGTTGACTTTAAATCCATATATTACCAGCATATCTAGTTATAATTATGAAAATCTAAGGTCCATATAATTTGTTTTCGCATACAAAGGATCTAAAGTAAGCTTCTGAGTTCTCTAAACCTGTGAAATTTAGCAAATTGAGGGTTTCAAACTTTCAAGGATAAATCCAGCTTTTCTTCTAATCTTTCTACTGCTATTTGCCTATATGTTTTCCGTTGTATCTATCAATTACATAAATACCGTACCCACGGGAAGCCCAGTTAGCAATTTCTTTATTTCAAACATCAATAACCTTATCGTGCAGAGTTTTTAAACAAGAAAAATCGGAACCTGTTAGACCAGGCATTGTGAAAGCTTAAAAGTGGTAACTATTCATTCCTACCATCACCTTAGTATCCATACAAAAATGAAAGTTGTGAGAATATTTGAAACAATTATTTTCAAACCGTATAATAATTCCGGTACTTGCAATTTTTTGCATCTCGCGTATAAGTTTGATATGACTTATTTTCATATAGGTAAGTGGGAATATTTCAACATGAAGTAAACTCGAATTCTCAAGTTTACAGCTCTGAAAATCAGAATAATGAAATATATAATTTGTGAATGATTAACTGCTAAAGTGTGATATTACCAATAAAAGATTAAGCCAGTTTAGAACATCTGCCATTCCACCTTTGGTGGCTTCATAGACAAGTATCACAAAGATCCTATGTTGGGTGGTTTTAGTATAACTATCCTTATTCACGAATCAGCTATATAATTTTTGACTGACGGTTAACTCACCTATTTATGTCTAAAGTTTTCTTGTCTCCCTTTGAGTGACATCACATTTGATCATTTCTTAGCTATTGTCAAGGTCTCAACTTTGATATCCATGATATTCATTAAAACAGAATTGGCCATAGCGTGGTCTAAGAAACAACATTCGGGTGACATGAACTTGTGTCATAAAATCCATTAGGCATTATTATTCTTATAAACATTTCAAAGAAAAGAAGTTTAAAGAACGTGCTTACGACTTAGAATATTATTTGCATACTTATACTTATCAATATCCGTCATTTATAGTACAAACCGTACTCAATAATTTATTTTATACTAGAGAAATCCCTAGAGTCTTTGTTCTGATAATTATTTTGGAATATTTTTTTAGTCTGCTTTAATAGCCCCATAAATCTTCATCACAAACACATATGACGCTAGGAAGCCAATAGTACCTGTAATCAAGCCGTAAACAATAGTTCCCATGATTGAATAGCCAAAGAACATGAGCATTGGGACAAAACCCTGCAATTTAAGGGTAGTGAAATAGTAAAAGATGGAATAAAATAGGATCCACCAAGCAGAACCGGTACCAACGAAAAAAGACCTCCACCACCAGCGGTAGTCTTCGTTGTTGAGTTGAAAATAGGTAATAACAATAGACATTTCCATGACTGCCACTTGCAATACTAAAAAGACTAAGGCCAAAAATCCATACAGGTAGTAGTAAACAGACTTTGTCTGCCATACACTGTTGTACACAAACCTCAATTCAACCAGAATGACAAAAAAGGGAAGCAATCCTCCAATCAACACCGAAGGAATCAACCCTTTATATCTTCGCTGATTAGGGATTTGGCGAGGAATTACAGCAATGCGTGTAGGTAGAGGAGTGGCACTAACTTTGCTTCCAAGATAGGAGCCAGCAAACACCAATGGACACGAAATAAAAAACCAAATGCAAATAAGAGCAAGAAGAGTACCAAAGGGAATGGCAGAGGAAGAAGCTTTATACCACACAAAGAAATTTAGTACAACAACAATAATCATCATGATACCAGGAACAACAAAAGCAGTAAGTATGGCACATGTGCCCCATCTTTCGCCTCCAGTATTCTTGTTTATACGAGCCGAAACATAGCCAGAGAAAATTCCAGCAAACGCAAATAAAAAGAGAGCATAACTCAACATTCCTCCACGGAAAGAAGGATTGAGTACACCCAAACAAGCAAAGCCTACTACAGTAGCAGCCATCACTAAAAACTGAATGCCTGAGCCCACTAATGAGGCAAACAACACTGAATTATTTGGGCCTCTGAATACATCAGCATAGACCAGCTTCCAGCCTGAGATTTCAGCCATAAGGTCTTTATCATTTTCCTCGGCTGAATCAATGTTTTGTAGTTGTACATACTGTTGATTGTAAGTTTGAATATCACGCGTAAGTGTGCGGATCAAAATCACACCCACAAGAATAGCCAAAAAACAAGCAATAACCAGCGAGTTGATCAGAGCAAACCAATGTACTTTCACGGACTCATCAGGATTAGTGAGATAAAGATTCCAACGCGACTCCCAGGTAATGGTATCAGCTTCCCTCCAGTACACGGAGTAAGTAAATGGAATAACATCCGAATCTTTTGTAGGATCGATGGCAAAACTTTCGAACTTGCTTGAAGTGCCAGGGCATTTTTCCTCACCTGCGGCAACAGACTTAGGGTATACTTCAAAACCAACAATGACATTTCGTTTGGGGTTTTTAGGAGCTTTGCGATATCGGATCAAAATAAGAGCATGATTATTCAAGTATGCAACGCCGTTGCTATCAACATGGCCCAAGGGAAACCCGGCCGCATAATATCGCTTCTTGTTGACCAAAGAAATAAAAGCAGTGGCTCCAGGAAGATTGTCGACAATCCACTCTACATTATACTCAGCCCGAATCAATTCATCAGCTCTCTGTAAACCAGCCTTGTCAACAGTTTTTGAACACAGGTCAGCACAAGTGGTTTTATTATTCATAATTAAATTGTAATCTGAGTTCCAGATGCGATCACCGCGCAATACCTCGCCCAAGTTTAGAGTAACACTGTCGATATCTTTTGAGGGTTGGCAAACAAAGGGTAGCTGAAAATATGAGTATGGCAAGGGTGAATGATTTGAGGTAACCTTATTGACGAATAGTGGTACTTTGTCTAGGTCAGCATAGGTTTTTATCGACCATCCTGGGATGTAAAAGGCTTCGGCTGAAGCCACAGCCAAAGCTAATGTTAATAGCGACTTTAGCATGGCTGGTGTTGAGAAAATTTGTATAACCAATTGAGTCTCTAATCGGTTGACGTGGACCAAACGAAAGGCTGGATCTTAGCAAGTAAGCAAAGGGAGCAAAAATATAAGCCAAAAGCTTAATCGATGAAGATAGCTCTGTTAATCACCTTCACAGGAAATCAGAATAAAAAAGTAATACTCAGGAAAAATGCTTAATATCAGTGAATATTTGCAAAAAATAGAAGAAAGATATCATAAACCTCGATGTTGTTTTTTATTTTATTCTGTTGCAAGCTGGTGACAAAATTCAAAGGGCCAGCTTATGTCATGTCCCAAATCATATCAAAAAAATAAAGTTGTAAATTTATCAAGTCTTCGTTTTCCATTTATCACAAAGGCCTTGATTAATCAACTTCATAACCTGTAATTGTCTACATAACATTGTTCGGTAACCAGAATTTCTGTGACAGTCAAGGGTGGGTTAATCTTGTGTGAGATACCCGAGGAATTACATCTAGGATCCATCAAGCAAACAGATTGATGAATGGAGTCTGGAGCCCACAATCTAACCATTAGTTGTTTGCGAAACACTATTTGGCATTACTTAGATCAAGATGTTTTAGACACAGCTGCATTTACGGCAGAGCGATTGTATGCTTTGGATACAAACAATCCTGAATCCAGGCACTTGATAGGGTTGATTTACTTTAGAATGGGTCGCTACCAAACGGCTATGGAGTACACCCATAATGTCCACCAGCTAGGTTGTTTATATGTTTATGCGCAGTCTTGCTATAAGCTTAAAGAGTATACTCTTGGGATCAGCGCCATTGAAGGAGGCAAGAGTTTGTATAAGGCTATTCCCACTTCGGCCTGCTCACCCGAAACATCTCCAGCTAGCAATAGCCGGCTAGTTTCACCTACACCTTCTATGATTTTCCTTCTTCTTGCAAACATGTATAAATCTACAGGATTAGACAGTAAAGCAATTTTGAATTATGGAATGGCAGTGCGGCTGGATCCCTTTTGCTGGGAAGCTACCTCCAGTTTATGCCAAATAGGTGTAGATATCAAGGTATCATCACTCTATGCTCACTTTTCATCAAAGATGTTTTCACAACTTGTAAATGAAAAAGATCCTGAGTTGTTAGATTTTGAGAGTACTGAGTCCAACAAGGATCCTTTTTCTTCTCGCAGCACTTTTAATGATCACTCCTTACCGGGATCATTTCCTCATCCACCCAAGCCCAAGACAAATACCTCGTTTCCTCCTCAAATGAGTAGATCAATGACTGATTCGTTAGCTTATATGGTACAAAATGATATTACAAGTACACCTACAGGTCCACACTCTTCCAAATCCTCTCTTTTGCATCCTCCCCCCTCTGGTGAGCCTACTCTATCTTCATTAAGTAATACATTTGCTACTCCTCCTGGGTCACTGAAAGTATCGTCAAATCTGTATAAAGTTGATACACTGCCTAATGCTCCGACAAAACGGGCTGCACGTTTAGCTACGAGTACAAATAAAATTGCTTCAGTAAATTCGTCAATAGGTGGCACAATACCCCGACTCAATTCAAGATTAGGGGCTGCTCCGACCTCCGCTGATACCAGGCATGCAGTATCTTCTTTAAACCTATCGTTTTCGACAAAATTCCACCCCTCCTTAAACTCTACGATTGACAGTACCCCACTAGCTTCTAGCATGCCTGGCAAAAAACCAGTTTTAAAACCAAGTGGACAGAGACCTCGAGTCAAAAGTAAGAACGCATTATTAAAATCTGCCACTATATCAACGCAGAGCTCGAACCAACAAGAAGCTTTAAAATTTATAAAAAGCTTATACTCAACAATTACTACAGCATATTTACAGTTTTGCAAATATCAATGTGATGCATGTTTAAAAACACTGGAATTATTACCTCTAGAACAAGCCAATACTCCGTGGGTTTTGTCTAAGAAAGCGAGGATGTATTTTGAAAAAGTCCAATATGACAAATCTGCAGATTGCTTTGAAAAGCTACGAAAGGTAGACCGGTATAGACAAGAAGACATGGAGTACTATTCTACACTTTTATGGCATCTACAAAAAGATGTTGATTTAACATTTCTTGCCTCAGATTTAATTACTATTAATCGGCATTCGCCGCAAGCCTGGTGCGCAGTAGGAAATGCATTGTCCTTAAATCGAGATACCGAAAATGCTCTTAAGTGTTTCCAGCGGGCCATTAATCTAAACCCCGAACTACCATACCCCTATACCCTACAGGCTCATGAGCACGTCGCTAGTGATGCATATGAACATGCTCAGGACTGTTACCGACTTGCTCTAAGGGCCGACAAACGGCATTACAATGCATGGTATGGCCTTGGAATGATATTTTTGCGGTTAGGCAAGAATAGCATGGCCGAACTCCATTTCCGCAAAGCTGCAAACATCAATCCTGTTAATGTAGTACTTCTGTGTTGCATTGGAATGGTGCTAGAAAAAATGAACCGTCACGAAGAATCGTTACATCAATATACACTTGCCACTAAACTCCAGCCATCTTCAGCGCTTTCACTTTATAAAAAGGCCAGGTTACTTGTTAAAATGGGTAAGTACAACGAGGCACTTACAGACTTGAATTTACTGGTCACTCTTGCTCCGGACGAGGCGTCTGTGCACTTTCTATTGGGTCAGATCTATAAGATTTTGAAAAACAGAACAACTGCCGTCCGCGAGTTTACAGTTGCCTTGAATTTAGATCCAAAAGGCTCTCATTTAATCAAGGAGGCGTTAGAAGGTCTTGAAGCGTTGGAAATTGGGTAACAGTCATAACAGGACCAACACAAACAGGAAAAGCTCGTAGTTTATATTAAAACAGAGCTTAGAGTGACATTAGGTCTACTTGGTAATTCCAAATGTAACATTTTCTGTTGAAGGCAGGGTTGGCTATGGATGTACTATTCCTTCTAAGTGCCCCCTGGTTTCTTAATACATTTTCCTCATCTTATTAATTATGAAAAAGATATACCTGGCATACCATACTTTATACATGTTGCAATAAAAGACGGGCAATGCAAAAGTAATCAATAAAAATAAAATAAAATAAAATAAAATTTCATTTTAAAAGAAAAAGTTTAATGCCAGATAGATGAAAATACATAATACTGTAAATGGGGTTTTAAAAAAAAAAAAAAAACCTTTTATAAACCGTTTTTTTGTTTTTGTAACATGAAAACAAACTGTACACAATTATTCTAAAGGGTATAAACAAACCCCAGGTTTTTTTTTTTTTTTTTTTATACAAAAGTGTACTGAACTGACATATAACTGGATTTACCTATACATTAGATTTCAAAGGCCTCGGAAATTCATTAAGTTATTTCTTTTTACTTATTCATTTGATTTATGTCAAGAAAGAAAAAAAAAAAAAAAATTTTCATATGAACAGTTTTTATTGTGATTTCTGAATGATCTTCCTAGTGACATCTGGTCAATTACCCCTGCTCTGTCGTTTATTGTGATTTGAACAATTAAGATCAATTTTCAAATGTCTCTTTATTTATTTTTTCTTTCTCATGATAAAAGTATAAAAATTATATTAGTTGAAGCAAACATATTGTAATTATCATTATTTGGAATAAATAAAATTAAACAGTTGAATAAAAAAAATTGAATAAAGGAAGAGTTCATTAGTTCGTGGATTATTGCTTTTTGTTTCTTTCTTTTTCGTTCATAGTAAAAAAGGTCCTCTATAAAAGAAAGAAATTATATTAAACGTTTAATTTCAGGAACAACTAAAATAAGCCTGCTGTTTTAGCTGGGAAATGTCCGATTATTTCAACTAATGGCGGTTGCATTGTCCATAGGTACTGCTGCATTTTGATTAAAGTACTCTGGGGGAGATCCGCCTTTGGTGGACCGGTTGGCTGATGATTCAGTATTGCTGGACCCAGTTTTAGAAGATCGTAGAGACGAAGAGTTGGTAGGAGAATCCGGAGTAGAAGGGTCGCCTCCTGTTGTGAACCCGAACCCACTTAACCAGGTGGAATTGTTAGAATTAGCCACGCCATTTGGCTCACCAACATTTGTAGCTGATATGGCCTGAGACCTAAAATAATCCTCCTTGGCACGAGCCTCAGCTTGCATCTCCTGGGCCTTATTAAGAGGAATCGTAGGCGTAACACAAGATGAAATAATGGGGACCGTGTCATCTCGATCGATGGTGGCCTTCATCAAAGCGGCCATCCAGGCCCGCATTTCCTCTCGGGTGTCAACAGCAAAATAATGAACTTTTGGCATGGTAAACGTTACACCCTTACGAGTTCCAGGTGTTGGAGGAACCACTTTAAAGCAGTGACGGCCAGCTCCAACACTAGCAGCATAAAGAGCCACAAACCGATCATCACTTTCGCCAACAGGAAGCACTCTGTGGGAGGTAATATCAATCAATCCTCTCTCCCTATTGTCAGAAAACGAAGTAAAATAAGAGAGTCGTGTACCATGAAGAGTGAAAAAGCGAGATTTCCAAGTACCAACAGCAAGAGATCCACGCTTGGACATCCACCCTGAGAAGTCCGCTGTTTTGGCAGCGCCAGCTGGTGTGATTTCATTGATACCCTCTTGGAAGGCAGATGTCTTTTGTTTCGAAGAAGAAAATGCGCCACCTTTCGTTCTGATATTATTATGAGAAGAGGCACTTCGCATCATAGGTTTTTTTTTGCCATCATCTGAAGTCGACTGAAGCGTACTAGAGTCTGTGGAAGTAGATGTAGGAGTTCTGTTCATGGTAGGATCAGTTCCAATTCTTTTTTCAGTGAGAATGGATCCATCTCTTAAAGGCGACTCATCTTCAGGTGTTAAAGGTAAAGTATCCAAATCTTTTTTGATAAGTGGAAGTGGCTTTACCAGCGATGCCATAATGCTTGATCTTCTTCGAGTATTCATATCTGCGCTATCCTCTTCATTTTCCATGAATGAATCAGGCAAATTTCCATTCGTGTATGGCTTTAGGAATTTAAATTCGGAAAGACCCAAACTTGAGGCAGATCTAGAATGTTTAGGTCCCTTGAATTGTGGCCCATCCTGAGCTCCAGTACCGCGAATAGTATCATAACTACTCTGTCGAGAGTGAGTATTGTGGCGTAATCGAGTATCCTCAACATAAGAAGATTTTCTAGAATGACCACCCTTACTGCTTCCTGAAAAAGAATTTCTATGGTGACCATTTTGAAATTGAAGGGAATTGTGGGTGGGGACAGAGGGAATGTCAGGAGAGGCTTGATAATCATGAAAATACTGATCAGTAGTGCTAATAGTTGACGAGCGAAATCTGCCCCTCACTTGAGCTTTTGGAGTTTGGATATCAGCCTGGGGCTCAGAATACCCAGAATCCTGGGAATTAGGAAAATTATAAGTTATTTGATTTTGCTGTTGCTCAAAAACCTCTTGCTGCTTTTTCAACGTGGCAGGATGTACCCAATTTGGATCAAAGGATGGATCTTTCTTATGAGAATTGCTTTCCCTATTCTGATACTCATCTTTTATAGCATCTCCATTAGAGCCCGGAGTTTTGGGAGATTTTTGATTCTGAAAAGGAGAGGTTGCAGGAGTAGTGGCAAGATAAGTATTGACATATGAATTATCTTTAGAAGTGCGTAAAACAGATTGGCGTTTGAACGTAGGAGGAGACATTAAGGTGTTGACAGAATGCGGTGAGTCTGAGGACAATGAAGACCGTAGAGGCTGAGCGTGAGAAACAGGGGTCTGTGAATACGAAGGAATGCTGTTTGTTTTGTGAATGGAATTAATGTTGGAGTTTGGTTGCCCTGCGGAGGCGGTGGAGGTTCGTAACATTTGATTAAGTTGTTTGATTTCCTTGGAAATTTCAAATCGAGTGCCAAAGGAAGTGATATCAATCTCTTTAAGATAAGCTAGATCAAGCTCAAGCAAAATAGATCCACTAATTTTGTGGCGAAGAAAGCAAGCACAAACATTTGGCTCATACCCACGAGATTGAAAGTACTCTTGTACCATTTGAGGACTCCATGAATAAATGTCGGAGTATGGAAGAGTACGATTTTCTTGGGGCTTTACTTGAGCCGAATTTTGCTGATTGTTTGGTGGAGCAGAGTTGATATTGACATTATCAAAAGAAGGATTTGCACTGTTAAATTCCGAAATAGCTTCATCAATGTCGGTTAAAGTATCACTAACAGAGTCATTTTGATAATTTTGTTTAGAAGCCTTTTGTGGTGGTTGCTTATTATAATTGTGTGTACCATTTCCATTTGAGACATGGTCATGTTGAAAAGGTGAATGTGCGCCATATGGTTGGTTTTGAGGTACATTGCCATCGTTGATAAAGGGAAATGAAGAAGTGGAATTTACCACTGGCGAAACTGATGATTTGCTACTGGCAGTCTTTGGAGATTTGAGAGGAGCAGGAGTTGGAAGAACTAAGTTAGTCGTAAACACACGAGGAAAAAGTCCTGCTTTTTTGGATGAAAGATTACGGCCCTAAACATTAGTTAGAAAAAAGGATATACCCACATGAAAGCAAACAAATACGTACAATATACCAGCCGTCTCCAAAGCCATTATCATTTTCTAAGACAAGAACATGATCACCTTTTCGTAAAGATATTTCGTCTTCAGATCTCCCCTTAAAGTCGTGAACAGCTACCAGGTACTCTTGCTCACTGGGCTCAAAGCTCATTTCAGATGGGTTTTCGTTCATATGGAGATTATGTATGTACTGCTGATCTTCAAACTGGCTACTAATACTTTGTTCATACCTATAATCGTTGACGGGTTTCAGTAGTGGTCGGAAATGCTGACGAATAGAGGTAAATAGAACAGTGCGCTAAATGTTTATTCAGGTATGAAGAATAGGAGTAGACGTATTTAGAGTACTTTTCAAATGGAAATCAATGTTCGAGGGAGGAAAAGAGACAGCAAGTGGTAGAGATGAAACTAGCGTGATTTGAAGTGAAACGTGGAGCTGGAAGTAAAAGAATCCTTTGTGAAAGGCCAAAAAGGGTTGTGAACAAACAAATATATATGTGTAAAAATTTAGGCAGTAGTAGCCTTACAACACGTATATATCTATCTATATATATAAAGTAAAAGAGACGAACAAAGTCAATGCCGAACACCAAGAGTAGGGTCACTTATGTTCTTGAGGAGGAGAGGGATTAAAGACCGAATCCAAGCCGTGTGATGAAAGAAGAAGGAATAATTATCAAGACGAGGAAAGTTGTAGGAAGGTGGAAGAAAAGAAGAAGAGAAGAAGAAAAAAAAAGTTTAGTAAAAGGGGAGATTATGGTGTTTTAGGCAGGAAAATGGGGCCAAACTGGGCAAAAAGAACAAAATGGACACTCATTACCAAGTTCTTGTGAAATAACATGAAAATAAAATAAAATAAAATAAAATAAAAAATATTAAAAACATTAAAAATAACTAAATATTAAAAATAACATATATAAAAGATATATAAATATTAAATATTTCAATAAATACTGCTAATAATAATCATAATAATTATATTAATTCCAATTAATTATGTCCTTGACCTCAAGGGCGGACCACTATTAAATAATTAAGTTCAAAGTTCAAAGTTTTTTATTTTTTTATTTTTTTCTCTTTTCCAAGTCCTTGAAAAGGTGCAAAACAAAACGAAACCAGACAAAATAAAACAAAATCACCACATTCAAACTCAGTTCACCATCAATACCGTATAAAACTTTATGATTGTATTTTCATATTAACATTGCATTAACTGACAAGACCCCCCCTGTCCAAAGGGATGAAAATATATCAATATATTGAATGACCCTATCTCACAGTTACTTTACTGTATATTTGTGTCTATATTGAAGTGCCTCAATCTTTGGAAAGTGGAAGAAAAACATTATGAAGGGTCAAAAAAAAAAAAAAAAAAAAAAAAAAAAAAAAAGATTTGTCATCAGATCGTATTTGATTATTCATTGATGATTAATGAATCTGATACATGTCATGTAGTGTTTCGAGTAGGGTGAACACCACCATCACCATGAACCAGGAGCCAGAATGAGTTATGAAATAACGAGAGGTTTTCACAAAGTACTGATTGATGTTGGTTAATCATTTAGCTTATTCTTTTTTATTATTGTTTATGTCTTGACTAATATACCTGTCAATAGGGGCTATTATGACCATGATGATATTGACTCTTTAGTCTGTGAGACGTAGTAGTAATTAATAGTGTTGAAATAAATAGATAAATAAATAAATAACATTTCTTTTTATTAGTGTTATTTTTACAACAATGCAATTGTAAAACAAGGTCACATGACAGCTAAGACCAAAATTTCAATGGGCAATGGAATGGACCACAAAATCAATCAATGGCAATGGCAGGCTGGACGGGCGACATTGTTGTTGGCCATGTTGTTGTTATATCATTTACGAAAAGGGTCGTTAGGTAACGAATGCCATGAAGAATACAAGTAAAAAAGTTATGGTCTCAGACAAAAGTGGACACTAGAGCCCACGAGCATCAGAAATTATAGACATGAGTAAGATGGATATCTGGCATCAATAGGAACAGAATAAACTGCAAGTAAACATTTAATACAAGTTAGAAGAATGAAAGCAATTCAAACGTGTCCATTGTATTCCTTCCTCTAGTTATTCATTCTTCTAGTTATCCATTCCTCCATTCATTCAATTCCTTATAATTGTCCACTTATTCATTCTTATTTTTCTAAATGAAACCTTCGATACATGTGCAGCTTAGTTCAGGAACCTCGAACAGCCGTGGCATGAAAAAATCATGTAATTAGATATTTCTATATTTATTTATATTTATTTATATTTATTTATATTGATTTACATATATGTGGCTCGTATTTTACTTTGTCTCACATTTGTTAATATTTACCCAAAACCTAAGAGCCCTAACCTCACGGAATACACGGTTAGGGTGGGGTCTTTTGTATGTAATTCCATGTATGTGATACTATGTGTGTCTCTGTTAAGCTTCGACATTCATAGGAAAAACCACATGCTACATAACATTTAATTTTTCTTGCGTGCAATATTGGAATATCTCTTAATAACTAGAATGGTTAACTTTGGCAAAACCATTGATATTCAGCTTTTGAGTATACTGACAAGTTGTTCATTCAAACATGAAGCAATTTGAAATTAGAAATTAGAAATTAGAAATTAGGTGGTCTTTCAATCCCCTTCAGGATATTTAAAAGACAACTTGGACATGATCGTCTCCGTCTACTTGAAATTAATTTATGCTGAGGATCTTTTTTTATTTAGATGAAAATTTCTCTCCATAATACGAATCTTGTCACTTACTCTTCTGTTTGATAGAATCGTTGCAGGTTGCTGTATGCAATTGAGTAGACAAGGCTTACCTAGCTAATCTTGTATGATCAATATTTGAAAACCAAGTCATACCTCGGGTGTTGTTAGCATGAAAATCAGAGATACTATTCTCTGTTTATAGAAAAGGAGCCAGCAGAAGCTAATCCATGGACAGACTAAACGCAATCCAAAACAACAACAGTCGAGGGAAGTTATCTACAGCTTGTGTTCTTACCATAGGTCTTAATGCCTATAGTAAGGACATTTAAAACTGCTAAAGTTTTTTTGAGCAGGCTTGGAACAATGTGCTACGGGCTGGCTCACCCTGAGAATACTCACTCACTGTTTAGTGAACTACAAGTGTTGGGTTCCATTCTTCAAGCATCGACGTAAAGAAAGATTAAAGTTTAATATTGTGTTGTATCATACCTAGCGCAGGTCTGTTGTGGAAATGAAATTCACTATACAAAAGCGTTGCTCTAGTAGGGTCATTTTGGAAATCATAACAACTAAAAGACCAAATTCCTAAATGCTGGATTTCTTTAGCGTTCAGTATGCGTCATCATATCCACTGCTACCAATGTTGCAATTGACCTCTTGTTCGGGCCAATTAAAGGATGCATGTTTCCACTATTGAGTGGCAGAGTGAAACCCCCGGAATCTTATATGGATGAGAAACAACGAACGGAATTTGAGAAGCATATTTCTAGCGAAATTTGGACCAGTGATTCCGTCAATGATTGTAAGAGATTTGGTTTTGTCTATTTCCTACCATATTTTTCATTAGTGAATTTTCTTTATCTCACAGACGATTTGCGAGAAAGCCATTGGAGATATTAGATCAGGTCTATCTATTGACGGGCTCCCAATCTTGCTGTATTTCAATCAACTATAGAGTCTTTATAGCCAGTCTCACAATGTTACGACGGCTTATTTCTGATTCCATTCTCAGTATAGTCGATTAAGCACATATATGATAGCAGTATTCATATCCATATATAACATTAGTATTGTACATGTTGAAGGGGTTTTTGTGACAAAATCAACTTCCTTCATGAAATGGTTGGGCGCTTATATATGTTACCAATTCCAGGGCCATAGATTCATCACCACATTCTCAGTCAATTCACATTTTGGATTGTCATTTATTATAAAATTTAAAGAAATCAAAAATATATATACAACCTTTAATTATTTTCAAAAATAATATAAATTTACCGTCTCCATTCAATAATGTTCATATATTAAAGTAGTGGCCTGGAGTCAAAGTAAATTTAAACACTATGTATAGAGACTTGTCCTAATAGCGTAAAGTTCCTCCATAACATCTCCGAGCGCGCGTATTTGGTTTGGAGCCCTCCTCTTCCCCCCTCGTGGTGAATAAATAAAAAAAACTCAGCAACAACTATAAATAATTGAAATAAATAGTTAATTCACCATGCTATTTTTAATTATTATTATTATCTGTTCAAGCTTGTAGACTTTCTTTAGTATACCGTTGACTGCTGGACTCACTTTTATTCCTTCTTTAGCATGACTACTTATGTTTACAACTTTTACCGACAGATCAGTAACGGCAATCCTACAAAAGTTTTAGGTTACTTTGTTAATTGATTTTTACTGTTATTTGTATCATTTTTTGTATTTTTATATCGTTCCTCCCATTAGAGCCGTTTATATTTGTAGATCATTCAGTCATTAAAACGAACCGCCAGCTTAAACTTACTTACTTAAGTTGCTCAGTGAGCTTGGGAACAGCAACAAACAGATCCTCAACGAGACCATAGTCAGCAACTTGGAAGATAGGAGCCTCGGGATCCTTGTTGATGGCTACAATTGTCTTAGAGTCCTTCATACCAGCAAGATGCTGGATAGCACCAGAGATACCAACAGCAACGTAGAGCTCGGGAGCTACAACCTTACCGGTTTGACCAACTTGCAGGGAGTTGTCGGCAAATCCTGAGTCGACAGCAGCACGGGAAGCACCAACAGCAGCGCCTAGAGCATCAGCAAAGGGGAAAATGACCTTGTCAAAGTTCTCCTTGTCTTTGAGACCACGACCACCAGAGACAACCTTAGTGGCAGATCCCAAGTCAGGTCGCTCAGACTTAGTAAGGTTTTCAGAAATCCATTCAGAGGGAGAAGCAACCTTGGGGTCAGCAGCATCCTCAATGGCAGCAGAACCAGCACCAGTAGAAGCAGCTTCAAAAGCAGAAGAGCGCACAGTGATAAGCTTGATGGGGTCATTAGACTTGACAGTTGCAAGAGCGTTACCAGCATAGATGGGACGAACAAAGGTGTCCTCAGAGTTAACCTTGATGATGTCACTAATAGGCTGGACGTCGAGAGAAGCAGAGACACGAGGCAAGACGTTCTTGCCAAATGCAGAGCCAGAGACAAGGACATGAGAGAAGCCTCCCTTGGTGATGTTCTCGGAGATCAAGTCGGCGTAAGACTCGGCAAGACCCTAAAATAGTTAAAAAAGTTAGTCTCGGAGTTTAAAACGGAAGGTGCATTTTTGCATGTTTTTAACATATGCCATACCTTGTCGTAAGCCTCGTTATTTGCAACGAGAACCTTGTCGACACCATCAAACTTGGCCACTTCAGCAGCGATCTTGGAAGCATCAGAACCAGCTACAAGAGCAGTGATGGGACCACCCAATTGCTTTGCAGCAGTGAGAGTGTTGAGGTTGGAAGGTGAAAGAGCGCCAGATGAATGTTCAATAAGAGTCAATGAAGACAGTAAACGGTTCAAACTGCTCTTGACATTGGCAGCCATGGTAGGACGGAGTGCAAAACGTGAAAAGATCATAGTGTAAGTGTATTCAAGAGTTTCCAAGGGATGGTTTGACGAAAGAACAAGAAAGACGAGAAGAAGAAGAATTAAAAAGAAGAAGAATTTCGAAATTTGGAGAAAAGTCTGTGAGTGGACAAAAGTCGGGGATAGTACGGGTTAGGGATAACTGGCGGGGTGTTTTCGGTGTGTGTATGTGAATTTTTTTTTCTGTATCATGAATTTTCCAAAACGTCCATAATAAACTTTTAGTGACGGGTTGAAGATGAAGGAGAGGACTGAGCGAGAGTTGTTAGAGTATGGGATACTCAGGCAAATGGATATCCAAAATGCAGAGTACCCTGTTATGCTGGAAGAGCGAGACAAGTTACTAGGACCATTGGAGTTTGCTCAGATGGTGCATTCAAATATACCAGTCAAGTTCAATCAAACTGCGACTGGAGACTGGTGCAAGGCTATGAGTGTATGGAATAAGAAGGGATATTTAGAAGAAAAGTTAGCAGGATCAGATTTATTGATTGCAGAAACACCGTACGGAAACGCTGATGCACCACTAGATGGGCGATACTTTGTCCAACCATACATACGAACAATGAAGGGAAACGAGTTTTTCAATGGGACTAACAGCAGTGAGGATGGAGGAGAAAACGAAAGACATATAGTTAGATACATGCAGAGTCAGGACGATAACTTTCCTCGTGAATTTGAACCGATTTCAAATGATGCACCGCACTCAATTGAATTCGCAGACAGGGCTTTGGGCCAGCAACCAGCGGCCGTCAATCTTTGGCTGGGCCAAGATGTTGAAACGGTGTCGCGACTTCACAATGACAATTATGAGAATATATATGTGCAGGTGAGTGGCCAGAAAGAAATATATCTAATACCACCTGGCGACGCTTATGCCTTAGACGAACGATTCCTAGAATCTGCCGAATATAATGAGATTATGGAACTGGTAATTCAACCACCATTAAAGGAAAAGAAAAATAGAAATGTCCTGTTTCCAACAGTCGATCCGAGTGATGTGACTACCCATAATGATGTTTACCGTCGCCATGCACAGGTGTATCGCGTAGTCTTAGATCCTGGTGACATGTTGTATCTCCCCGCACTATGGTATCACCAGATAGGAGTTGCCAGCGTTGGGGCAGAGACAGGCTTAAACGTGAGTCTCAACTACTGGTATACAGCATCAAGTACCAGTGGCTTATGGATGCGATGGGATTATGTGCGACTTACAGCATTGGTTCTACGGGGATATCATGATGATGAGTACTTTGAAGAGGAGGGGGAGGAGTAGAAATAAAAGGAAATGTAGGAAAACATAGAAACATTGTGTCATTGAACATAAATAAATAATTATACAGCTACTACCAAACTTCAAAACCAGACCGATTATAGGAGGGAACGACCAAGCGTGATCGCTCGCAATAAATAAATGAATAAATAAATAAATATCATGGTAAAATAATACCATAATACCAAACCCTTTTCTTTTTGCTACGCAACAGTAAAATCATCGATACTCTGGATTTTACAATCAACCTCGACTGAGTGATCCATTATGAACTGCGCATTGAGAGAGTCGTTTGAGTCTACCCGATCATACCCTTCTTGCAAAGTAGAAACAATGCCAGAAGCTAAATGTCGACGGGCCAGTCGAAGTCTTGTCGTTTCAAGAGGGACCTGTATTAACCAGCGTTGGTCGACAAGAGATGACACTTGAGACCATGGATCGGTATTCAGAAGAGTGTAGAGTCCCTCAAGAAGTATGATTTTAGCTGAAGGGTTCACGACGATTCCGTTGGGTTGTGGGTCTTTGGCGGCATGATCAAACGCAGGAAACAATAAAGGGTCACTTTTTTCATTAGTGGAGAAGCAGGAGTTGTGGAGCTGTTGGGCCATGGACACAACCCCATTAACATCAAAGGTCCAAGGAGAACCGCGACGAGCGTGTGCTGCGACAGGATCTGGGAACTGGTCAAGTTGTGCTCGCGTGAGATGAAAGCCGTCCATTGGAACAATAGCAGCAAATGAAATTGTGGGGAACAAAGCATCAGCAGTAGTTGTCGGAGGATGAATTTGAGATGACGGAAGAAGGGGGTCCGATGCGACTGAGGTGGGAACTTTTACCGGAGTAGCATGTTCCGCTATAAAATGTTGCTGACCGGTACCATCGGTTCCATGTTCGAACCCTGCGAGGTCATCGTCGTCGTCTTGGTCGAGACCTGTGTGGTGATAGGGATGACAAATGTGGTGGGTGCGGTGGTTTTCAATGGCTTCGTGGGAGGTTTCAGGAAATAAACTCAACGAAGTAGCTGAATTTGGAATTGGGATCCCTGTGGCTGTTGGCGGAGAGGCTGAGGAAGATGAGCAAGTACTAGATTCACAGTATTCTTCAGAGGCAAGAGTTGAGTTGGACAGATTGTTTTTGTAAAGGAGTGGCAAAGAGGAGGCCAACGCAGACTTGGTAGCTACAGCCGAATAAGCCTCGTTAATGTAATCGGATACTCGCGAAGCCAAGGTCGATTTTCCTGAGCCTGGAGTTCCCCCGATAGCAATAACAATACGCGATTGACCTTCATGTTGTTTATCGAGAAGTACCGACACTGCCCGAAGAGCCAGATCTAGAAATGTATCATCCATGGCTGAACTGGAAAAATGTGAAGTTTTTTGTCGCAGAAGCAGATATTCTTTGACTGCAGCCGTAGTAGCCATGAGGCTTGCCGGAGTAGGATTGTGAGGGTCGTAGTGATCACAGTGCAGAGTCATTGCAGAGGCTGATGAAGAGTAGGACGAAAAGGAGGGATCCATTATGGAGATGTTGAATATGGTCGAAGGTTGGTGAAATGACGCTAGAGACAGCCTTAATGAAAATGAAAAAAAAGAAGAAGAAGAAGAAGAAGAAGAAGAAGAAGAAGAAGAAGAAGAAGAAGAAGAAGAAGGAGGAGAAGGAGAAGAAAAAACTTGAAAGATAAAAGAACTCAGCTTTTGTTGTTTTGTTGTTAGAACACGAAATTTTTACATTTTTTCTTCGTCTTCGTCTTCTTCTTCGTCTTCTCTTTACCTTTTTGTCATTTTTTGGCACGATGTCGTCCGTTAAGCCATAGTACAATTTCTTTTTGAGTGAACAAACAAAGCGCATAAATGTCTCAGAAGAGATTAGTGTGACAGCCAGTGGGATGTGTTGTATGTTATTTTATGCATTTTATATGCAATGATATGCGTCTTGAGTATAGATTTACTATGTAAAGGAAACTGCAATGGAAAATAAATTATGACAGCTTAACGGTGACGTCGTCGGGTTTGGGCTATATGCTGAGCTGAGGGGGAAAATGAGACCTACGACATCGCAAATGTGGTGGGGAAAAGAACCAGAACCCAAAAGAACACGAAAAAGAAATATGGATAAAGTTACAGTGGAAAAACAAAACAAACATAAGGAAAAAAAAAAAGAAAAAGAGAAGGAAATTAAGGAAAAAGAAATTGCAGGCACACGGACTCAAACTTAATTAACTTACGATTATTATCATTTTATCATTATGATTACAACTACTACCACTCCTACTACTACCCAACACCACCATCAATACTACCACTACCAATAGTATTATCATTATTACTATTTCTACTACTTATGACTTACGGGTCTCCTTGCTCATAATCATTCACATCTCACTGACTTATCTCAGTTTAACTTCCTAAATAAACCACACAAAAAAAAAAAATTTACAACCCCAAATCGAACGATTCTAAATCAAATTGTATCCAAGTTTATCATAACTAATTGTCTAAGTAAAAATTAATCTAAAGCTCCTCATCGGAGGAAACATAAGCATCACCAAGCTCCTTCTTCTTCTTCATACGCTCCTTCTTCTTCTTTCTCAGCTCAGCAGCTGTCAGCTTCTTGGCCTTCTTCTTAGCCTCAATCTTGTTACCAAAAGCATCGAACTTATCTTCTTCATCCTCCTTTTGGTCAAGACGAGGACCAGAACCCTGACCAGAAACCCAGTTATGGCCGGAAGGAGTCATCTTACCGTCAAGAACGGCCCAGACTTCCTCAGTCAGATCCTTGGTGAACTCAGCACTATGGGTAATAATGACAATACCACCAGCGAAGGCCTTAAGAGCCTTAGAAAGAGCTCCCAATGAGTCTCTGTCCAGATAATTGGTAGGCTCATCAAGAACAATCAAATGAGGTCGTTGCCAAGTACAGGCAGCAAGCACAAGCTTGACTTTTTGACCACCAGAAAGACCACGGATACGAGAGTGAGAAACCAGCTCGGGCTCAAGACCCAGCATCTGACAGTGAGTCTCGATCTCCTTACGGGTAAGAGGACGGAACTGTCCAGAGGCAAGAGCCTCCTTCATGTCAACCTCAGCAACCAACTTGGCGTGAGACTCGATAAGCTCGGAACGGGGGATCCAAGCATTGTCAACTGAACCCATGGGAGTCCATCGCTCAGACTTCAGGCCAATGTTCTCACCGAGTAAGAATGAACATTCGTACTCATAAGAGTTCTTGAACTTTCTTCTGGCATGAACCTCAGAAACACGACGGAATGATCCCTCGACCTTGTAAACCTTGTTCATGGAGTTCTCATCCTCCTCGTTAATCTGTCTGTTGGCACGGTCCATAGTTTCACGATCCTCACCAGTCTGGAAACGCCACTGAATGTACTCAGAAGGAGTGCTATCAAGATGGTTATCAATATGGGCGAAAGCGTGCTGCTTGATGTAGGCAATACGACAGTTCTCGTGGACGTAAACATCACCCTCAGTAGGAAGCAATTCACCAGTCAAAACGTTGATAAGAGTAGACTTACCAGCACCGTTAGGACCAATGACGGCAATACGGGAAGATAAAGAGCACTGGAAGGAAATATCTTTGATCTGGGGCTTGGTGGTACCAGGGTACTGGAAGGTAACGTTCTGGACCTTGACAATAGCCTTCTGCTTGGTCTTGACACCCTCGAGGAAACCAGGCTCGGGGAAAGTGAACTCGGCCTCAGAGGCTCCCAGCTCGTAGTAGGACTTAGCAGCAGGAACCTTCTTGACGAACTCGGAAAGGTTACCGACGTACTTTCTAAGCTTGAAACGCTCGTAGTGAATGATGTACTGGCAAACCTTGTCAAGGAAACCAGAGTCGTGGGAAACAATGATAGAAGTGATTCCACAGGTGTTAAGGTAGTTAACCAACCAGGCAACGTTAACGGTATCCAAATGGTTAGTAGGCTCATCAAGCAACAGAATGTCAGCCTTGCGGAGGACAGCAGTAGCAAGAGCAAGCTTCATCTTCCAACCACCAGAAAGAGCGGAAATGGGCATCTCAACCATCTGTTCGGTGAAAGAGAATTCAAGCAAAGTCTTCTTGATCTCCTCAGGGGTACCAATATTACCAGCAGTGGCAAGAACGTAGGAAACGACATCAGTATCAGCGTGGGTTCCGTCAATGTCGTGCTCGACGTAGACAGTCTTACACTCTTCCTGACTGGGGAAACCATCGACCTGACCGTTGGCGATAGCTCTCATAAGAGTAGACTTACCAGCACCGTTAGGACCACAGAGACCATAACGACGGGCACGCTTAAGACGAAGCTGGGTTCTGTTAAGCAGAATCTTGGCACCGTAAGCGAGAGAAAACTCACAGTTACAGAGGTCCTCACCCTCATCGTCCTCTTCATCAAAGACAGCTCCACCAGGAATGTTAGCAACGGACTTTCTACGGAGATCCTCAACAAGAGCGCGGGACTCCTTCTCGTGAAGGAAAACAGTGAAGAAACGGGTAAGAGTTTCAGCCCAGTCAGCCTCGTGGGTGAGACGCTCGTCAATGAGGTCACCAGCAATGGCGGCAGCGTAAGCAACGACAGGGTCAAACTTGGCATCAATGTTCTTTCCCTTGAGCAAGTCCTTGATAATGGCAAGGTTGACGTTGGTGTCACCAGCAGTGGAAACATCAGGAATGACATCGTCATCACCGATCTCACCAACACGCTTAAGAGTGTTGACAGCACGGAGAGTAACATCACGGGCCTCAGGATCAGCAATGTTAGAGTAGTTGGCCTTCAAAGCAGGATACAACTTGGGCAAGAAAGGAGCAACAATCTGGGGATCATCCACAAGCTTACACATGTTATCGGCAATAACGGCAGCCTTACGCTTAATCGAAGTATCACGCTCAGCCAGACCACGTGAAAGCAAGGGGACCATAATGGACAGAGTAGCGGTGGTGACTTCGGCAACAAAAGTAGTGGCACCAAGCAAATGGACAGTCTCAGGAACCTCCTGAGGAGCAGAAATACACTTGATCAAAGCAGGGATAAACTTGATAATATCCTTGTTGTCAATAGTATCAGTGGAGTGGGTAATAGTGGCAGTGGCAGCCTTCTTGACCTCAGGCTTGGTATCCCACATAGCCTCAGAAAGAATGGGAATGAGCTCAGGCATGCGAAGGGCAATCTGATCACGGGCAACATCGACAAGGATGGCAATAGTTTCCAAAGCAGCTACCTTTTCAGTCCACTTGCTAGACTGGGCAGTACGCTCAAGCAGAGCTGGGAGGAAAGCCTTAATAGCACGAGGAGAGATATTAGTGGCAATAGCCTTGATGGCCTTGACGGCAGCATTGCGAACAGGAATAGACTTGTCACCAGCCTTCTCAAGAACATCAGAGGCAAGAGCAACAATGTAGGGCTCAACTGAAGAAGAGTAATCCTTAGAAGAGGCAATGTAGTCAACAGCTTCCAAAGCGTTTTGCTTCAGAACAGCGTTCTTCTTGTCGTTGATAGAAGCCTTGAGCTCACTGAAGAACTTAACAGGGGCATCGTGCTCTTCAATAGCACCGTTAACGAAAGAGGCCAAAGAGGTAGCGGCAGAGGCGCGCTCCTCATCAGAGGTAGCGACCTTAAGGCTGGAGAAAAGCTCCTCCAAGACCTTGAGTGATCCTTGGGCTTCTTGAGTAGCCATTAGTTATATTTAAATTTTTTTTTGTTTTTCTGGTTTATAAAAGTAAAAAAAAAGACTGAGAGCAAGCTTCACCGTCTTTTAAATACTTTGAATGGAATCGTTTAGAGAAGAAGAAGGGATTAAAAAAAAAATATTTATTTTTCCATAAATAAATTTGGGAATAAATTTTTTTTTTTAACTTTTGATCTTTGTGTCTCAAAAAAATTTTTTTATTTTATTTTTTCTACTTTTGACCACTGAAAAAGACACGAAATCAATTTGGTGTGGCTTATATAAGTAGGAAATAACCGCATGTGGATACTCTTGCCCCTGCCCAGATATGATAACTGATGTTACCCTGTCGGATCTATTCCGTATAATCGGCAGCTGAAGCTCCGGCGGAACATCGGTTTAGGTCTGTGCACAAATAGCTCAACATGTAATGTAAACCTTAAAGAAGAACCCGTATCACAAAGAGCCAAGTCTGCGGAACTTGATCTACTTCTCGTGTACCTACGTCGGTTATGTACTTCGTGTATCTCAGGTTAACAGATTCTATTGAAAACCACATTATTCTAAATTTAAACACATACTAGGAATGGCCCATGATTCTAAGTCTATTGTATCCATTCAGTGACTTGGCTCACCAAAACAACTGTTACAATAATCACTGGCAGAATAACAACAACATACCCCCAAAACAAAATACCTGCCATTTCTTTCTCAAATACCTTATTGATTTGACAGATTTGAGACAGTTGGACCGCTGGCGGTGTGATGGTCAGAATAAATGCTACTAAGAGAAAACATGGATCTTTAAGAATTGGAAAAAGTGTCATGTACTTTGCACAAACTGCCACAGTTGGAAGGATCACAACAGCTGGTAAAAAGATCCGACTTAATAAAGATCCAATGATGAGTTTATTATAGTGTTTGGAAGACAAGACACTTGAAGAGGTGTCGTCCGGGATCAAACTTGCACCAAGGACGATTAAAACGAGAGGGACAGCAGTATTGGACACCTGATGAATAGCTCCTGTAAAGGTTTGTTGCACAAAGCCGCCCTTTAACATGATTTCGTACTTGAGGGGAGGAATTAAGGCTACTATAAGAGATGCTAAAATAGCCCATAAAGGTGGGTTCATAATTCCTATAAACCATTTGAATGCTTTATGAAATACAGATTTTTGGTCTGCAAAAGGTTCTGAAGAGTCCTGAAGGGATTCAAGTGAACTGGTCGAACTATAAGCTAAAGGTAAAGTCGTGGACTCTTGGAGTGTATAATTGGGTGTACCAACTTTGCGAGACTCTGCCAGAAGCGAATCAGTTTCACTTGAAGTAGCAGGCTCATGCTCTAAAATACGACCTCCAAATGCCTCTTGCTCCAATTCTTGTGGGGTAGGCTTTGCGAGCAAAGTATTGTACCCCCACGACCACCGCAATATTAACGCAAGTTGTTGATATATGACAAGGTACAAGATACCACGAGATGCAATACTTTCACCGTTATCGTCTGGAATTTGATCCCACTGAAGACCTGGAAGTGTATAAGCTAATGCTAATACGATTGAAACAGGGAGTGAACTAGTGTTGCCAAAGACTGCCATAGCCGTGACAAAGTTAGATTCCCTTCGGTTAAACTGGAATATGCGTGAAGTTAGTTTTGCTGTGCCATATGTAACTATAGCTGAAAAGACGAAGAGCATCGGGATAACCGACACATCTACCAGTACAGAGAGCGACAGCTTGGAGGCCAGTTTTATGAAAATCAGGCATGGCGTGAAGATATCAATATTGAGATGAGAAAGATACTTCTGAGCTTGTTTTGGGAGAAGCCCCGACTTGGCACTGAAATAGCCGATCAAACAGATGAGGATCGTCTGAAAGGTGGCTTGAAAAGTCAGAAATGCTAGACCAATATATGAAATTCCATCAGAGGCCATGATGAAGTTTAGGAAAAAGATGGGAAAAAAATGGTAAGAAGTGAAAGGCGGAAGAAAAGGAAGATTTGAGCTGTATTAAATTGAATTTCACCAGATATCTTAAAACCATGGAAATTATGCAACATTACGAAGTGAAAGATTGTAATTATTATTATTAATTTGAACGGACGGAGAGGTCATCCCCCCTCCTCCTCCACTTTGGGCGGGAAGTTTGAGAGAGGTTAAACGTGGTTAAGTACGACGACTACAATTGTTTTGGCTGCTTGATGGCGGCTTGGTAGTGTGTGCTTGGCTGTTGTTGCTGCCAAAGATGTCATAGTGGATGTGTTATCTAGACTCATCATTCATTCATCCCCTACCTGTTCTGGGGTTCTTATCAAAGCTGCCCTGGCATTATCAGTGGTCTCCTTGTTTTTCTTTTATTTTATTTGCTTTCATTTAACATTATTTTTATATTCAATTATTAGCCACCCGTTCACTGGCCGTTTCCCGTAGCGGAGACTTTTCATCCATCAAAGGTGAAAACTCTTCGTCATTGTGAACCGCGTAATAAAACGTGATTACCCGTGAAAATTTGAATTTTGGATCTAAACTTTTTTTATTTTATTTTTTTATTTTATTTTTTTATTTTTACCCTTTTTCCTTTATATCTTGGTGACAAAATTTTATTTTATTATTTTTTATTTAAGCTTCTACGCATATACGAGTTCTATGCCTTCCCTTTCTCATCATAACCACTGTAAACAATGTTTAAACAATGAAAACTATGCAAACATCCACTGACTGGAAAAAAATTCAACATTGTATATCGAGAGACGATAAAATTAAATATTAAACACAACTAACTAGGTCTAAGCAATAGATCACGGATGATAAAGCAGCAATAAAATACATTTAATATGCCCTCTATTTCTTCTTCTTGTTGGAAGTGCTGTCCTTAGGAAGCTCACAAACGTAAGGGAGGAACTCAGGCTCACCAGGAATATATCTGCGCAGAGCCTCAGGAACCTTCAAACCATCTTCGGTCTGGTAGTTCTCGAGAATACAGCACAAAGCACGCTCGGTGGCGCAAAGAGTGGAGTTCAAGCAGTGAACGTACTTCTTTTCACGGTCGTTCATCTTCTTGATTCCACATCGAATCTCGAGGTTACGGGCCTGGTAGTCGGTACAGTTAGAGCAAGAAACGAGCTCCTTGTACTCGCTCTGGAAGGGGAACCAGGCTTCCAAATCGTACTTCTTAGCAGCTGCGTTGTTCAGCTCACCAGAAACAATTCCGACAACTCTGTAGGGAAGTTCAAGAGATTTGTAAAAGTCTTCAGCATGACCAATCATCTTATCAAACTCTTCCCAAGACTTTTCGGGCTCAGTAAGAACAAACTGCTCAATCTTTTCAAAGGCATGCACTCGGAAAATACCCCAGGCATCCTTTCCGTGAGAGCCAGCCTCACGACGGAAACAAGTTGAGTAACCAGCATAACGCTTGGGAAGCTGCTCAGAGGGCTGCTCAAACCACTCACCACTATGGTAAGCAGAAATAGGCTGCTCACTAGTAGCAATCAAATACTTTTCGTCAGTACCGTCCATGACCTTGTACAACTCCTCATCAAACTGAGAAAGTTGAGCAGTCTTGGCCATAACGTCCTTGTTCATCATAACAGGAGCCTGCAATGGAGTGTAGCCGCGCTTGGCCATGAAATCAAGACCATAGTTGATCATGGCCTGGTTCAGGAAGACACCGTATCCACGCAAAAAGTAACCACGGTGACCAGAGATCTTAGTTCCACGTTCAGGATCGTATCCATCAAGTCTGGTAAGAACCTCGTGATGTGAAAGGGCAGCCTTCTTGGTGGTGTCAACTTCCTTTCCTTCGGGGGCCCATTTGCGTACCAGCTCGTTGTTTTCCTCGTCATTGCTAATCACAACACTCTCGTGAACAATGTTACCAACAATGTTGACCTTGTTGCGGACACTCAGGTCGGCCTCTTGTTCCTTGACAGTCAACTCAGCCTTTTGCTTGGTGATCTCGTCTTTCTCTTTAAGAAGTTCGCTGGCATCCTCCTTGGCCTTGAACTTCAGACCAATGGCCTTTTGGACTCGGTTAAGAGCCTTGTTGAGCTCATCAAGGTCGAATCGGATCTTGGTCCAGGCCTTGTATTCGTTGATGATCTCGTCAACAAGCTCCACGCTGTCTCCACGAGCAGCTTGAGACTTGCGGATTTGTTCAGGGTTACCGCCTTTCTCTTCAATGAACTGAATAATATCCAACATGATGAATTAATATATTAAGGAAAGAATGTGAAAGAAGATAAATAAAATTTCAACTCTAACCAATCTAGTGACCACGTAAAAAGTCGATGGGGGAGAGAAAAATGCTCAGGGTGAAGACAAACAAAAAATTCTCAGTCACCACTAGCCCTTACCCACCATTAAGGGACAAATCTTGAAATGTGGGTCACCGATATGGGCAAACAACGGATGGTCAGATCGCGATGCTGAACAGGGTGTCCATTCTAATATTAGAATATCAAGTATAGAATATAGAATTCAATTTCAAAATTATATCGAAGTGGGTTGTTTCATGATATAGCCAGGGTCAATGTTTACTAGTACTTATCTATGGCTCTAAGCAGTCTACATCACATAGTACACATCATGCAACACAAAACACAATTCTTTTAAATACTTAGTCTTATAACATTTCGTTAATATTAATAGGCATCTCATCAATCTGAGTTGAGTAATATTGCTCGATATCATGAAGAATTCGAAGGTCATCGTCAGTAACAAAGTTAATAGCCACACTATAAACGTTAGTTAAAGATAAATATAATTAGAAAAATTGCACAAATAATTAACATACCCTTTGCGACCAAATCGTCCAGAACGACCGATTCTGTGAATATAGTTCTCACGATTAGTGGGAATATCATAATTGATAACAAGAGATACTTGTTGCACGTCAATACCACGAGCCCAGACGTCCGTGGAAATCAATACACGCGAATTTCCCTGGCGAAATTCCTGCATAATGTTTTCTCGGTCCTTCTGCGTCATGTCTCCATGCATGGATACCACAGTGAAGTTAGCATCCTTCATTTTCTCGGTAAGCCAGTCGACCTTAGCCTTGGTGTTACAGAAAATGACGGCTTGTGTAATTGTAAGTGTGTCATACAAGTCACAAAGTGTGTCAAATTTCCAATCTTCTTGTTCAACAGCAATAAAATATTGCTTTAGGCCCTCTAGAGTCAACTCATCACGCTTCACTAAAATACGGACAGGATCGGTCATAAATTTAGTGGTAAGTTGCAATACATTATTAGGCAATGTAGCAGATACGACGACGACCTGTGTGGCCGGTGGCAAGTATCTGTAAATTTCATAAATTTGTTCTTGGAATCCTTTTTCCAACAGAGTATCAGCCTCATCCATGATGAGCATTTTAATGTGGCGAGTGTCGAGATATTGACGACGAATCATATCTGAAACACGCCCAGGAGTTCCAGATACAATATGTTGGCCATACTCAAATTTGCGAATATCATCGCCCATACTGCGACCACCGATACAGGCATGACATTGTACATTCATATAATCTCCAAGAGCCATAATAACATTTTGAATCTGTACGGCAAGTTCTCGAGTGGGCGATAAAACGATAGCTAAGGGTTGTTAGAAAGAAAATTTAAGGAATACCCAAAATACCTACCCTGAGGGTGTCTAATCTTGGTATCAATCACTTCAAGCATGGAGATTGAAAATGTGGCAGTTTTACCAGTACCGGACTGAGCTTGCGCAATAGTATCCCTGCCACTAATGATCTGAGTAATAGCACGACTCTGGATCGCACTTGGAGCTTCGAAGCCATATGCGTAGATACCCCGAAGAAGATCATCTATGACTTGGTTAGTTGTGCAAGAAAAGATTATCTGCCAATCTAATTACCTTTAAGGTTCATTTCCTCAACTAAATGGAATGTTAGTAAGTAATAACAGAAATAAAAGGCAATTAACATACATGAACCCAATCTGTGATACGGGTTAGCATCTACCTTTAATCACGATAGCCTAACGCGTATCAACTTACACTCCAACGTCCTTGGACGAAGTAAATTCAAGCTGATCTAATAAAAAGTTAGTTCACAATACATTAAAAAATAACCTAGCAAACATACCATCAGCTTCTCTGTCGAAATCCGCCATTTTTACTTGCTATTTAAGTCTTGAGATAGATTCGAGCGAAAGGTTAACAAATTTTGGAATTTTTAAAAAAATTAAGAAACCAGGGTTAGGTCCACGAGGTTCAAACCAATTCATAACGCTTTACCACGCTTCTTCTCCAGACCTTTGAGACTACTTCTGCTGCCCAAACTCTTTTTTGCTAACTCCTTTTCAGGCGTAATATGGTTATTATTTGGTAGCTTACAATGCTTAAACTGAGAGGGCCATACAGCCATGTGTTAGCCAACTCTGTACGCCCTTATGGTAAGCTGTTGTAATATACTTATTGCTCAGACTATGAGGTTAACTAAAATTCTAGTTAGATATGGCGGCTTTAGGCTCAATTATAATAACGGCCGCCGAACTCTTTCTTCATATTATTCTTATATTCTACGACAAGGCGGCCAAGTTATTCGAGCTCGGATTCCTCTGCTCAAATCTCCTGTTTACTTTGGCCATTATAGCTCTCGAGTGAACAGGCCATACAATGAAGATAAATACTACGCTGGAGTCCTCGAACTTCCTGCAGGGTCATCATTAAGTCCAATGGTAACTCGACATGGCAAATTGGGCACTCGGCAAGTGTTCAATTTTGCCATTTTTGATGGTCATGGAGGTGAGGAGTGCAGTCAATTTTTGAAAGATAATCTTGCAAAGTACGTCGAGGAATGTAATCTTCACTCTACCGATAAAATTGCCGAACTCTACAAGAAAAATATAGGAGGATACTGGAAACGCTGGAGAGGGGGGTTTGAGAGATATATCGCCAACATGACCTCAATGGGTGAGTAAAAACTTTACTAGTTGTCTTCTAAGTTATACTAACTGTTGTACAGACGATTTGCAGCTGCGAATACCAACAGCATTTTTAACCGCCGACTATGATTTCATTCAGATTAACGAAACGGCTGGTTCTACTTGTACTTCTGTATACCTATACTCTGAAGATCCTGAACGAGCGTTTTGGGAAGAAGGCCAGACTTCACATTTGATAGTTGCACACGTTGGCGACACCCGATGCATTATTTGTGATCGATTTGGAGAAGCGCACCCCCTCACATCAAACCACCATCCGTCCTCACCAATAGAAGCTTCCCGCTTGCGACGATATACAGCAAGCTTTTTTACAGATTCATTTGGAGAATCTCGGTTTGGCAGCTATGCTAACACTAGAGCGTTTGGAGATCTTCAAGCTAAGGCTCAAGGAGTCACTGCTGAACCTGACATTATTGAGAACCAAATTGGTGTACCGCATGTTCCTCAAGAACGCACTATTGGAGCTCTAGGAGGTGATGAGGGATTCCTGGTAATGGTATCTGATGGAGTATCTGAACTGGTATCGGACCAAGAAATGGCAGACATTGTAATGCGAACTTCATTTATGGCAGGATCGGGTCGAGGTACACCTCAGCAAGCTGCAGAGGAAATTGTAAAATACGCAGAAACGCTTGGAGGTGATGATAATGCTACTTGCTTAGTGGTCCGACTGGCAGGATGGAACAAGTGGCCTCAGGGCTATGATCGTACCGCTGACCTAAGAGAGCAGCGACTGAAAGACACCATAGATAATAGAAGATCCCGAAGATGAACCAAACAACTTGCACCTCTAATTATATACTAAATATAAATACTTTTTTTTTCAATTTTGATATCGTTTATTTCTCCAACTAAAAGCAAAAACAAAGTAGAAAAAATATGTCATGGAGTTTTATATACAAGAATGGAAACTGAAGGAAATAATTTTAATGATATTTATCGACCTTCCTTGAAAGAGAATCGAGCGCGAGTAGGAGCAAACTCGCCTAACTTGCTACCAACCATATCGTCGGTAACTTCAAATGCAACATACTCTTTACCATTGTGAACTTGGAACTTGAGTCCAACAAAACTAGGCAAGATAGTGCAAGCCCGGGCGTTGGTTCTAATAGGTACTTTCTTTTCAGCAGCTTCACGAAGAGGCAAGGGAACAATGTGAGGACCTATAAAATGACTTGTTTAGCAAAAAGGAACATTGACAAAGTCAACATACAATAACTTACCCTTCCAAGCTGAACGCCGTAGTAGTATTAAAGCAGGACGCATATTTGTGTAAAAATAACCGAATATCTAAGTATTGACCAGTACCTACTCTTAGGCTTTGAAGATGTAAAAGATTTCGTTATGGCGGTGGAGACATGAATTTATTTTTTTTTCAACTTTTTTTTTACTGGACCTTTAAATCAGGGTTAGGAGCGGTGAGGCTCGAGAATTTTTTTTTTTTTGATTTCAGATATTTCTCTGAAAATTTCAAGAACCTGATCACTGTCGTCAAGCAAAATTAGAGACTTAAATTTACTCCAATATGGGGTCAAGTAAACACATATCTGGCGACAAGAAGCGGAAGCTGAAAGATGTTGATGCAGAAGAGGTTACGGCCAAAGCCCCAATTTCCCAATCATTAGTTATACCCAGCTATACAGACGATGAAGATAGCAGTGATGATGAAGTCAGTAATGTAAAGCACACAGTCCAAAATGATAGTGAAGACGAAGCAATGGATGACGCTCCTGCTCCAGTGGAGGAAGAGGTAGTTGATGCAAAATACGCTACATTTTATAAACGTTTTCAACAAGCTGCCAGAGCCATTCCTCTATCCGCATATAACCTGGAACAAGAAGAAGGAAAACCTGTTGAGCAGGTCACAGCTTTACCATTATCGGCAGAAGACGATGTTGATGCAGAGGTGCGGGCTGCTTTACAAAGAAAGGAAGCTGCAGTTATTCCATCTGACTTAGTGCCATTACCGTTACCTACGACAAGACCCCGACAGGACCAAGCAAGCACGGAGGGTGAAGTAAAACCTAGAATTTCACAAAAGAAACTCGCTGCTTTAGCGGCTTCTGCGATTCCTAAATGGCTATCAGAACCTGTTCATGTTGAAAGTGATATCCGAATTCCGTTTACTAGTATCGAAGGACTCAGCCAACGAATGCAAAACAATTTAAAATCTGCAAACTTTCTTGAGGCCTTTGCTGTACAGGCAGCAGTTCTTCCACCACTTTTAGCTGGCGCACATGATCTGTCGCCCGATGTGAGACCAGACATCTTGGTCAACGCGGCAACGGGTAGCGGAAAAACTTTAGCATATAGCATTCCTATAGTGGAAGCACTTTCTAGACGAGTAATTCCAAAAGTGCGTGCAATTGTCTTGCTCCCCACTAAGCCACTTATTCAACAAGTCCGATCTGTTATGGAGTCCTTAGCTAAAGGAACAAGCTTACATGTTGTTGCATTAAGATCTGAAAGAAAGTTCAAAGATGAGCAATTGCTGATTACAACAAATGTGCCTGATATTATAATTACTACTCCAGGTAGACTGGTTGATCATATCCAGTCTACACCTGGATTTTCACTCTCAAATTTACAGTATATGGTAGTGGATGAAGCAGATCGATTACTAAATCAGAGTTTCCAGGAATGGGTAGAAGTTGTATTGAATGCTGTAGAAAGCTCTGAGACTACAACAGCTCCATTGTATTTACAATGGCGACGAACAGTACAAAAACTAATTTTTTCGGCCACATTAACCCGAGACCCTGAGAAAATGGCAAATTTGAGAATTCGAAATCCCCAGGTATATGTCGTGGGTGGCCGGAACGCTGAAACAGCAGTGGCTGAAAATGATCGTATGGAGTTCACCGTACCAGCAACACTTACAGAACGCCTTGTGCCAATTAAGCAGTCTTCGATCAAGCCTCTGCGACTCATGCAACTTCTTCTTCGTCCTGGTGAGAACATCACTTCTTATGTCCTTGTTTTTGTAAAATCTAATGAGGCAGCAGCTCGTCTTGCACGACTACTGACTCTTATTGATGAAGAAGTGTTTCACAGTGGAATCAAAGTGGAGCGATGTAGTGGTGAGGTAGAGGCTGCACAAAGACGAAAAACATTAACAGCATTCGCCGATGGCAAGATTGATCTCTTAGTTTGTACCGATTTAATTGCCCGTGGTATCGATATCTCTAAGGTTCGCAATGTGTTTAATTATGATCTTCCTCCTGGTAAAAGAGAGTACGTCCATCGTGTTGGTCGTACTGCGCGTGCTGGTCTTACTGGTACAGCCTGGTCATTTGCATGCGACTATTCCGAGCATAAGTATTTTTGGAGTGCAATTGCTGAACGAATTTACCGTGAAAATGGTAAGCAGGTGGAGAAGTATTTGCTGGAGGATGTGGTTGAACCTGAAGGAACCCGGGAATTCTATAGACAAGAAGATGGGTATAAACGAGCACTTGAGAGACTGGAGCAAGAGGTTTTTAATAAATGAAGTAATAAGCAATAGACGATTTTTAGAAACCTTCACATAATGAGATATACATTTTGCTGTAGATTAAGCTGGATGTTCAAGAGCACAATACTTCATAATTCCACTCATTGAATAGCCTCTCTGGATCTTTAAGAAGAACTTTTGTGCATATTTAATAAGCCGTCTAGGTATTCATGTTCATTTTTGATTTTTTGATTCTTTTGATCTAAATAAACAAAGACCTAAATATAACCTACCCACTTTCAATAAAAGAAGAATAGGAAATACATCGTGGGCTAAGTAGTTCTAGACGATGTCTAGGACAGAACAAGAGCCTTCGAGATAAAAGAGTCTATAGGGTCAAGAAATTTCATATTTTTTTAAGTTATTTATTTTCATTCAAAAAGTGGGCAAAAAAAGACATACATATTTTATATCTAAAAATAATTGGTTCTTAAAGTTTGGCTGAGACTGGAGGATATCCATAGACTTTTTCTGGGACTGAAGCCCTAAGTATTCGACGGAGAATTTTACCTGATGGGCTTTTAGGAATCTCCTTCACCACAACAATTCCTCCGTACAACCGTTTATGACGAGCAACACGATCATTAAACCAACTTAATACCTCAAGAGGTTGAGCATTGTTGACCAAAACCACATAGGCTCGGGGATATTCTGTTCCTTTATCTTCAACATGGACACCGGTTACAGCTGCATCAGCTACACATGGATGACAAAGTAGTACACCCTCAAGTTCTGCAGGCGCTACCTGGAATCCATGAGACTTGATCAACTCTTTAACCCTGTCAACAATCTTCCACCCACCATGCTCGTCAACCTCAGCAACATCGCCAGTCTTGAACCAAGTACCATCAAATGAAGCAGCTGTACTTTTTGGATCTCTAAGATATTGACCAAAAACGTTAGGGCCGCGCATGTAAATTTCTCCAGGCGTGTTAGGCTTTTCTACATCTTTACCATTTTCATCAACAAGTCGGGCATCCATATTTGGTACCAGCCAGCCAATTCCTGAAATGTCATATACTTCTTCATTCCAAGAGAAAGCATGAGACTGAGGTGATGTTTCAGTGAGCCCATAGCCCTGAGAAACGACACAGTTCATACGAACTTTTACTGCTTCAGCTAAAGTCTTGCTGAGAGGTGCTGCACCAGAAAGCAGGAACTTGAGGTTCTCGCTCACCTTGGGGTATTTCTCAACAAGAGGATGTTTTGCAAGAAGCACCGCAATGGGTGGGACAATATGAATAACGCTGATTTTATATTCGGTAATTTTTTGAAGCATAAGTTCAAAGTCAAACTTTGGAAACAAAACCATACTAGCTCCAATGTATGGCATGGTAATACAATACTTGGAGAGCGCAAAAATATGCGACATGGGAAGAATACAACCGAAAACATTTTCTCTTATATACATATGGTTCACGCTAAGCTGTTGATGCATATTTGAGATCAAATTGTAATGAGTGCTAACAACACCTTTAGGGAGACCACTAGTACCTGACGAGAAGCAGTAAACCGCATGTCTTGATTTTTCTTCACCTTTCTTCAACTTGAAAGGCTCGAGCAGACCAGTAGACTTTTGTACTTGTTTGATTAAATCATCAATAATAACTAGCTTTGTTCCAAGAAGTGGACTCTCAGGAACAGCTGTAAGTGCAGCCTTGGCAACTGGGTACAGTTCTTCTGTCGTAAGGATGAGCTTTGCTTGAGACACATGTAACTGATGATGTAGCTCTCTTGGAAGGTATGCAATATTGGCAGGCGATACGAGTCCACCCGTTGCAAGCACACCATACATGATTACTGGAACATAGATCAAATTTGGAGTAAACAAGCATACGACATCCATATCACCAATACCATAAGAATGCTTCAAAACATATGCAATCTTGCGAGTATATGTCTTCACATCTGTGGCTGTGAGAAACTTAGATGAATCTCTACCGTCAATGAAAATTTTCTGGTTCGGATATTTGGATAGAGCCGGAGAATTGAGTATACACTCAGCTATATTTCCTCTGAAGTAATCTTGTTCATCACTTGGCCAAGGAGACGAGTGAATGATGATATCACCTTCTTTGCGAGTAAATGGAAGCATCATGGAACTAAAAATATATTGAGAAATGTAAAACAGCGGAGATTTTTGGCTTTAGATATTTTTTTGTTCATACCGAATTGTAGCGGATCAATCTCGATATTTGTACTCCATGTAATATGCGGGGTTGAGTTTGTGGGGACGGCCGATGGAAAAAATTGGACTTTTGGCTAACAACCGAGGAAAATAAAGTCCAAATCAAAGAAGTCCCAAAGGATAAAGGATAATGATGACTCAAGAAATGCCAATATTCAATAAACATCAGTTAATATTTGAAACCTTTTAAGTTGGAATTTAGAGCCATTTGAGTCAGTTATCTAGGTAGCCCATCCAATTGGTCTTCAATCTGTTTCTATTCAGTCTTTCTAGCCGTTGAGTTGGGCATCCACGCAAATACCATACCTACATGTAGTATATCAGAAGGTTCGATTCATGGGAGTCATCGGTAGCTATGACTACCGACTTTCGTTCTTAAAATGCGCAGACATTTTAAATGAATCATACCAAGACCAGCCAGATATATGAAATACCGGCACAGACGGGTTAAGACACTTATCAAGTCTACATCACGCACGTACTTTTGTTGGTGACACCAACTGTATTGTCAATTACCATTGGATTGTTGATATACAGGCGTTTATCGTCAATTTCCAGCATGTTTGATGAGTCCAGGCGTCGGATCCAAGGCATTGTGCTTGTTGTACTTAAAGTGTTGAATACTTTTGGTCACTCAGCACAAACATATTAATGAATATGCGAGAACATACCAACCCATTCACAAAAATAACTAAATACAGCGAGTTTATGTGAGAATTTGGAAATATGTACACAACCATTGAGCTATTTGGATTTTATTGATTCAAGATGACTACGAGTCATTTCCTTTAAACAAATATCTGTCAAATATAGAAGGAGAGAAAAAAGATACGGTATGAAGGTAATTATTGATATTATGACTTCCATTTTTTGAAATAAATTTCTAGCCCAAATTTCTCTGAATTTCGCGCACTGAATTCTGGAGCACTCAAGACATTTTTAGTGAAAAGATTAATACTCTGTTTAGGAACAAGAACCAAGCAGCAAGTTGTTTAGTAATGAAGATAGTTGCAATTGCACTTCGTATATTTACAAACAAATACACCATGAAGACTAAATTACAAGGCTAAAAAAAGGAAGAAAAAATGCACGGTTAGTTTTATCCCTCATCAAGTAATTGAGGTAGCTTACCATCAGGTTGCTTCAGAATATATTCAACTGCCTGGCTGGCGGTCTTGATTTCATCAGCTTCGTGGCTAAAGGGGTGAAAGTTAGAAAAAAGGTAATGAGATAAACCATTAATGTAGATGAAAACAAAAGCAAATACTTACTCTGGAATCTCAATGCTAAACTCCTCTTCAATAGCCAAAACGACTTCAACAACATCTAAACTGTCAAGGCCTAGATCAGATGAAAAAGATGCTTCTGGGGTAATCTAATTGCCAGGAAATGTTAGATCTGAATTCTATCCTAGGAGAGCAAACTGCGGTGCTGTCTGATTAAGTCTATCGTACCTTAGAGACATCAGAGACCTATATCATAAAAATGTTAATATACCAAAACAAAAGCAATTCAATTGAAGACGTTGGGGCACAAGTATTTAGGAATGTTTAGTTCCCTGTTGAACATGGGTTAAGGACCCTTATTTTTGTCCAATGAAATGCATTACAATTCCCAAAATGTGACCAACTCTTGACCTGACACTTTGAGGAGCCCTTCACTAGCCATTTTTACCATTATTGCTCACTTACCTTGTCAAAGCTCTGCAAAAGAGCAGAGATACGTTCAAAAACAAACTCATTAGTGAGTGGTTGAGGTCCAGCGGAATAAAATCGAATGCCAGTTTGTCTGTAGTTGGTGGTGGTGTTGACACTCCATGCTCGGCTACTAGCAACAGCAGTAGCCAGTCTCACTGAAGGAATGGCGGTTACAGCAGCAAAACGAGATGCTGAAACAGCAGACAGGCGGCATAGCATACCAGCAGATTTAGTAAATGTAGTTCTAAGCATATTGTTGGTAAATGCTAATTGTAGTTTACAGGCAAATTTCAGAAGAGTGAGAGTGAAAACTGATGGAAATAAAGGTGGAGGATATATCTCAATGTGTGTATGTAATCATTATGTAACACATTAACCCACGATATTCCCACTTGACTTCCAATATTTATTTATGGATGTAATATTTATATTCTCTTCCTCGGAAACAAATTAGATTAAAGACTCTCATTGTTGGTATTTTCTGAATCCGGAACACTTGAAGAGTTTCCAAGCTTTCTTAGACAAAGCGATGACGATCTTGGTATTCCTCGAGACTGCGCTACCCCAGTTGTAGAAGAAATCGTTCGAAGGGTACCAGATCTATGAACGGTTGGAGGTCCAAGTGTTCGACGTAGCCCATTGACGGAAGTGGATCTAGGTATTCGTGATTTCAATGCGCTAACAGGTGTGGGTGGTAATTTACGTACTCCTGAAGTCGAAGGTGTGGGAGAATGTGCACTTGCTCTCGACATATCTAATGAACTGGATGGCCTCTCATCTTTGAATTGAACATGCACTTTTGAAGTAGTTGATTTGTGTGCAATATGCTTGGATTGGGTATCTGATATGCTATTATTTGGCTCCTCTGATATTGCCATCCTACTCGTACTTCGTGGGAGAGTAGTATTGTGTTTGGTTGAATTCGTATGTGGCCTTCTTATAGCCAGACTAGAAACGCTTCTGCTAGTAGATAAACTAGAAGAACTGCGAGAAATTGCCAGACTGGAAACACTTCGACTAGGGGTCAGTGTTTTCTTCTGGAAGCTGCCTTCTATTCTAGAGCGACTCGTAGCTGTAGGTCTACCCAGTGAACTTTTGGATCTGTCTGTCAGGGTATTAGGTCTCCTTGGAGTGACTTGTGGATCATTCTTAGCGATTTCTTTGAGATTCATGCGGGAGCCTGAACTTTTGAGTTCCACCATTCGGCCTGTTACATCCATTTTCCGACGTTTTGGAGCCGCTGATAATGCTGTCTGGACTACTCGTTTCGTAGGTGACGGAATAGCCGACGGCTGGTAAGATGAGGGCTGGACAATAGGTTTAAATTCTTCATCGTCGTCATCATGACTTTGTATGCTGGTTGTCTGTTTGTGCTCGACATGAACTTCTCGTTCTCGTTGTGCTTGAAGCTGCTGTCTTTGGGATGATGATAGCCTTACTGGAGGGATTGATGCTGTACTCGCTGCAACAGCATAATGGGATGAAATTGAATCCATTTTAGCAAATCGTTTATTATGAATGGAAGAATATCGCTTTTTGCGTGTTCCACCTCCAGGCCTAGATGAGTTTCGGGCCGCGGCTGCAGAAGCTTTTGCAGTTAACGTATGTCGATTGTTGGATGACTGTACCTCACATTTTGAAGGACTTTTAGATTCTGGTTGTTTTGATTTACTTTGATCGTTGCCAATTATATCTATACATTGAGAGAGTTAGTATAAAAGCAACCACTTGAAATAGACTGCACTTACTCTTTGCCCGCTCATTCATTTCTCGTAATACTTTATCATTTATTGTTTCAAAGCCAGAAAACTTGAAAGCTTTGGACTCTTGGAGCACCTTTGGCTGATGGTGCTTTTGCTGTTGTACAGTGTGAGTCCTATCCATGATAAATGATGAGGAAGAACCTACCATCTCACTGCTGCGGGAAGGTGAGCAAGAAGAAGGATGTAATGAACAGGAAGCAGAAAATTGAGAAGTATTGGAAGATACCGTAGTCGTAGTTGGGGATGTAAATGTGAAAGAAAAGGGGGAAATACGTTCTGGACTGTCCAAATATGTGGAATTACTTTTCAAGCCTGCATGTTCTAACATTGTCCTCGAGGGCGAGTCGATGACAGAAACATGAGAGTATGATTTGTGCATGATAAATAGAAAGAATTGAATGACTTGGTTGAGAAAAAGTAGAATATAAAATAGCAGATTATACTAGAATATTAATGAAGTCAGAATCAGAATGAAATCAGAATTAGAATCAGAATCAAAGCCAGACTCCATGTCAAGTTTGTTGACTTGTACTTGAGAAAGGTTTGTTTACTTGTGCCCGTTCAGGAAATTCGAAAACAAAAAATAAATCTGCTTGGAATGCGAACCACTTGTGGTACGAATGCAGCAGATACCTCGCAAACTACCTTGGGAGGGTAGAAAACGTGCTTTGGTCCTACTTAAGAGTGCCATAAACATTTAACGTGGTTCTACCACGGAATAATAAACATACCGTAGCCTCAAAAACATGAAACATAAAATAATCATAACAACACAATCACTGCAAAACTGATTTAATTATTGTTTATTTTCGCGTAACATGTTTTTATTTTTGGTTAACTATATCATCATTTATTTGCGGATTAAAGATAGGGGATTTGGGAATAGGTATACGGAACATTAGAACGTGCACTTTGCTTTTAAGCTTGTTGGGCGCCCTCGTTAGTACGGCGGGTCTTTTCATTTTCCAACTGATGAAATAAAAGTTTTAAGGCTTGTTGGTTGGCCTCACGGGTACCGATGATAGTAAACATACGGTCACCGCTGGAATCATGGGATTCTTTAGCAATGGAGATCTTTGCGCCACTGATTTGACGGATCTCAGCGATCTTGTTACCTCCCTTGCCAATAATACATCCTACCATGTCGGCAGAGATGGGCAGTTGCTCTTGAAATGTCTCCTGGCCATCATTTTCTTTGGTATCGGAGTTACCGCCATTAAAGTGATTCCCATTGTTGTAACGAGGTCGGGAGTTAAAGCCACCACCATTGCCAAAGCTACCCATGGCACGGGGTTGGGGAACATAAAAGATAGTGCCACCAGCGCGTTCCCAATCCTCCAAAAGACATCGGCCAATTTCCCAAATGGCGGAACGAATGGCATCAGGCTTGCCATGGACCTCGACAATTCTTTCCGTAGACTGAGGAAGAAGTTCTTTAGAGGCAACCATTCGAACCTTGGAGTTTTCTTGAATGGATTTGATTTTGGCACCTTGACGGCCAATGATGGTACCCATTTGCTGGTGTGAAATCAAAAGGCGGATAGTTGCAATTCCGGAGGGAGGGGTAGGGGAAATGACATAGTGTGAGTTGGTAAGCGGACTTTCAACCAAAGTGTCTGCAGCCATGGCATAGGCCTGAGAAACGCCATCCAAAGTACCAGTGACAGTCAAAACACGATCTTGCACACCATCAACAGACTTGGACACACCAGCCTTAACTCCTGTTTGTTCGCGTAGATCAGCTACATTCTTGCCAGCCTTGCCAATAATAACACCTGCCTCTTTAGAGGTAACAAGGCATCGCAGAGTCAATTGAGACTTGGAGAAATCTTCAGAAGAGATAGGAGTTTTCTCAGCTGAAGTGGTTGATGTCTCAACAGGTTGTTCAGAGAAGTTAGACTCAAAGAGAGAGTCGTTATTGTTGTTATGAATCTGGTCGGCGTCAGACATGGCGATTTACAGAAAACAAATATAGGCGGTACGGAGTGGAAAAGAACGAGGTAAAAGAGAGAAAGATTGGAAATACGGGTATTTGAAGAGTCGCAAGTAGAAAGAGTTGAAGGAAAGTGATTTCACTGGAAGGGCCAGGTGTGTGAATGTAGATGAGTTGAGAAGAGATTGCAGAAGGGAAAAGTAGGGTCGAAGTTGAGAAGGCGTAGAGAGGTAGAGAAGAAGGAAAGATTGGTGAACGAAGACGAGGGATATTGAGGTTGAGTGATGGAGTTCGGTATTTAGGGCTCGAATGGGTGGAGGTGTTTAAGAAGGTTGTAGTTTGGTGAAATGTCAAAAGAACATGGTGAGTTGGAGATTTCAAAATTGAAAAACTTTCCATGCTGACAAATAATGACAAACTAATTTGTCATTATTTCGATGTTGTAAACTTAAGAACTTAAGCCGTGCTTTGAATTGATCATATGCTACTGAATAATTTCAATTATCTTAATGGATTCAAATTTTGTTACTTCAATTGTTATAAAGTGCAAAAAACTTTTATTATTTTAATCTAAAATCCTATAACATTTTTCAAGGTGTAAGTTAAAAGAATTGTCATGCTAAAAACCAATAAAATATATTGGAAAATCAAATACGCAGCCAGACAGTCCATTTCCTTGCTATCTACATCTGGCGGCATGTAGATGGCTGTCAAATAAACCTGTGATGTGGCTGTAGGAACACCACTGGAAATGATCATGACAAATATTGCCATGTAGTTATCTGGTGAAATCCAGTTTAGCTGCTTCATTTTTTGTGTCCAAGCAATGGCAATAATGGGCAGGACCACTAGTTTGAAAACTGCCATCAATAGAATACTCTTCCAAAATCCTCTAGGAAGTTTACCTATACCTAAACGAGACATAGTAGCTCCCAGCATACACAAGCCAAGTGGCACAGTAGCATTTCCAACAAACGACGTAAAGTCCATTACAAATCCAAGGACTGGACCACCATCAGGAGCGTCTGGGATATTTTGAACTGTTGAATCACTGGCAGCGTAAAATAGCCTGCGCACAGGCGGAATCATGGTAAATATTATGGCAGTTATAAGGGCTGCACTGGGTGGCTGAGAAAAGTTCTTGATGAACTCCCATAACATTGTCAAATGATATTTATGGATAAACGCTAGAAACCGCTTTTTATTAGAGTGTGCTTTCTGCTTTATTTTGTGCATTTTCGTGATCACTACTGAAGATGTAGTTGCAACCTTCTGCAGGATGTTCATATCTGCAGAGAGCTCATCATCCGTAGTCTTTGGCGTTTCCTCATCTGGTGCTGAGTATGATGATCGAGATGAAACTCTGTTCAGTTTGCCTTGTTGAGCATAGGCATTAATGACATCTTTTATATTTTCAGATGGTTGAGGTGCCAGTGAACTTTCCTGGTCTTCATCCGAGTCATCGGCTAAGGTTCCCAAGCCAGGCACTGTTTTTTGGGCTATTGAGGCAACAGGTCTTAGCCGTGCCATGCTGGATCTACCACTCGCATTACTATCAATTTTTGAAAGCCCCAATGACTTATGGCTCTCTACTAGTGGGATTGGTTCTGGCTCCCCAGAAGATGAAGAATCTATTGTCGCCTGTCGTTCAAGATTTGGTTGAGTGGTTTGGAGAGGGATTTCAACCCCCACATTTACTTCATGCACTGGTTTCTTTCCGGAAAACCACCCAATAAACTTCTGTTTAGAGTATACAAACAGCCTTTGAAGCCCGGCAGCTGGATCTTTCTCGGGATCATAAAGGCCATTCTCAATATCTCGCACCTTACGAGTAAAGTCTCTTTGAACCAGGCGAAAGCAGCCCAGATTAAACATGGTGAATATAAATATTGTCAGAAATATGACACAATAGGCAATCCCTTTATTTGCATCATGTGCGGTGAACAACGTTCCCGAAGACAGTGTGGAGATATAGGCTATAGGGAGGTCACCAGAATTTGTAAAAATACCAGCAATTAGTAGACCTCCTACCCAGTACTTTGGATTAGGAGTGACGGCTCGTGTTGTCAAACTAAAGAAAAGACCAACAACTTGATATAAAATAGCGGTTAAAAGTAGAACTCCAATAGTCTTCAAGTCAGAAGAGTCGATCGACAAAAGAACCTTATTGAAGACCAAGCAAGGCATGAAATAGTTGACGATAATCACTGATATGTTTTGGCATGTTTCTACAGACAGGATGTCTAAAGAGTTGTTAGAACTTGAAATGTATCAACCCATAGCATACCCCGTCAGGCAACTCATAAAACCTACTTTTTTTTGCTAGAATGAATCCCAAGCCAGCATTCAGAAAGATTTTGATTAGAGGTTTAATGGCTATATAGATAGCAGCCCCGAGAGAAAGGGTCATTTTTCATCTAGACATAAAGCAAGCTGCCTGGTAAAAAAAAAGTCTTGGTCGTCGTTGCTTTCGTTCAATATATAAACCGTTGTGACTCAAAGAGAATCACTCGACAAAGCAAGAATTCATGGTCAGTAAAATTTTGTGACCCCCAATTTTTTTTTAGTTTTTTAATTTTTAATTAATTTTTATTTTTGTTTCCTTGCTCCGTAAAAGACTTAAGTCTTTTACATGTTGAGAAGCCATGAAGCTAAACATATGCTATGTTTGAGTATTGCTGATAATTCAGATTCTACTTGAATTTGATTGCTCGAAGCCTTGCTTTGGGTTCGTTCTGGGAATCAAACTCTAACGAGTTTCAAGTACAAGGCGTGCCAGATCAACAAGAGTTTTGAAGCCAAAGCTTAGTTCAAATATTGGTAGGAAAGCCCATAAGGTCATCGCATCACATCATATAAATTTACAGGTCCTGAAACTATTAACGTGATAGTCCTGGCTACTTATTTGCCTTCCACCCCCAACCAGGCGCAGTTCTCTAAGTTCTTCATTTCCCAAAGTCCATCAGCCGTTTCGTCTTCACGTTCATAAAATCAGCAATAACCGCCTTAGTCGGCGTTGCTGCAATTATTTTTATTACCCCATACTCAAATCCTTTCGTAATTCAATTTTCCCATACTTTCGTTCTCTACTCCCGTCAAATACTTTTGTTTCCCAGTGTGAAGAACCAGTGCGAAGAGACACCGCACTGGTTTGCATCGCCTCTTTCTAATTTACCTTAATAATTTGGTTGATAATTATCTTGCAAAAGTCACTGAGTTTTCAAAGATTCCCTTCTTCTTAATTCAACCCTCTCAATTCACTCATGTCTATATCTGATCCACATCACGCGAGCACTGACAGTTCCAGTTCCAAAACTAGAGCTGCGTTAAGCTCCATCAAAGACAAAACAACCAAATATATTAACACTATTGCCACCAGCAATGCCCACAATTCCTATGGTAGAGGAATTTCCAAACTGATTTCAGGTGGTTCAATATCTGCAACAGATGACCCTTCTGGCTCTAATGTTGTGACTTCTCTTCCTTCTCTGCATTCGGAACAAGAGGTCCTCATGTCATATCCATCATACTGCCGTCATACAGAGACTGGACACTATGAGGTAGATGTAAGAGGATGGCTCTATATACAAGGATCGCCTAATCGCAAGACCAAACTCGTTCTTGCCACAGCAAGACGTCTTGCTGGAATTAAATCGGCCTCGTCAAAGCTGCGCCTTTCACAGTCTGTTTCGACTCTTGATGAAATGAACGAAATGAAGCAGGTCTCTCTTGAATTGAATGAAAAATATACAGACGATGAAACAGAAGAGGAAATGAAAAAGCTGGAAGGCGAAATTTTCGACGTATTTGGCCCATCTAATAATGAAAACACTCCTCCAGTTACGACTTCACCTAATTCAACTCCACCCTCAATTGAATCAAGCTCTTATGAGGAAACATTAAAATCTCGCCTTGAGCCATTCTTGGTTCGCCCTGTTGCTTCCCGAAAAATTAAAATTACGTTCGGTGGGCTTACCGATAGCTCAGGCCGCAACATGAAAGTCTTTGAGGCTGTTACGAATTCGTCGGGGCGATTTTCAACAAGGATTAAGTTAAATCATAAGCCATCGGTTGTATCAGTGGAGGCAAATGAATTTTTAGTAAGTTTTGAGGAAATAGTAAATGTCGAACCCTACGGCATAAGTGTAATTTCAGATATTGATGATACAATTAAGAACTCAGGAATTCTGGGCGACAAGCGAGAGCTCTTTCGGAACGTATTCATGTATGACTACGAAAAAATTGCTATTGAGGGTGTTCAAGAATGGTACCACGAACTTCAAAAAATGGGAGCCAAGTTTCACTATGTGTCTAACTCACCCTGGCAGCTCTATCCTACGATCTCAACCTACCTTAAATCTGCTAAGTTTCCTCCTGGATCAATGCATCTTAAAGAATACTCTGGCTTTTTAAATGGCATTCTTGAACCTGCCAGCGACCGAAAGAAAAGTAACATGCATTCAATACTTCGGGACTTTCCGAACCGTAAGTTCGTTTTAATTGGTGATTCTGGTGAAGGGGATTTGGAGGCTTACATAGATGTTGCCCGTCATTTTCCTGACCAGATATTGGCTATATATATCCGCGATGTTACTCTTCCACCAGACGGTGATATAAATGCTGAGTTTTCTAATTTTCGAAGAAACCTGATTCCTCGTCCTGATGAGATCGATTTGTACGATCGATCATTACCAATTAAACTAAGCAAGCTTTCATCTCTAGATACAAGCAGGAGAAGCTCAACTTCTATAGTACAATCTAAGGAACTTCAGCCTAGAAATCTTGCACCTCCTAAGCTACCTGCTCGCCCTGCCTCAACTTTCCCAGCTCTAGGTACCTCTCCTTCAGCAACAAGTGCAAGCAGGAGAACCTCACCATTAATTTCTCTGTCTAAAGAGCCTGAGCCTCCTAAATTACCTATTCGTCCCATATCATCTGTCTCAACCCTCCCTGCTTCACTGCTTTTATCACCCGACAACTCTTCCTCATCTTGTGCTCCTCCTAAGCCTCCAAAGGTTGTAACTAATAATGAGACCCTTGATGATAGTTATTGGCAGAATCGGCCTGAAGACATTCCTCCTCAATTACCTCCACGCCCATTGCCTAAATCTGATAAAATCACAAGTAAAGACTTTAGTAGGGCTCCTTCTCCTTGCTCTTCAAAATTTTCTTCCAGAAGTAGCTCCTATCAAGGTGTTTCATCACCATCCTCTGTACGTTTGTACCCTCGTTCTTCACGAACTGAATATTCCTTACGCGCTCCTTCGGACGAATTTGAATTTGCCGATATTTTAGACAAAAAAGTAGAAAACTGGAAATATCGGGTAATGAGAGCGAGATGTGAACTACCTTCAGATATCCACTTTCGAATATGGCGAGTTGGAACTGATATTAAGGATGAAGGAATTGAATATGTCAAACGGGCATTTACAAAATTGAATCTTCAACACAATCCTCTCTCTGATCCTACCAATGCCTGACAAAAGTTTATTTCTAGTAATAATATGCATATATACTTATATAATGATGTTTAGTCAAATAAGTAACAATTGAAAAGTCATTTCTTTTATTTACCAAAGTTTTCCCTCAAAGACTTGAAACTATTTTAATGATAGTTCCAAGTGAGTCTGGGCAGTGCAGTTCAAATTCTTTGTAGAGCTCAATTCTTCTATGTGAAGCCAAATCAAGTTTGTCAACCATTTTAATATCTGAATTGTGCAAGTAGCATTTCGTCAAGTCTGCTTTATCCCATGCAGCCCCATGATAAAAATAATCGAGGTATAAATTTTGGATGTCTCGACTTACATGTGGGACAGACTCCTCGCTAAAAACCGTGCCAGATACCCCATGACCACTATCAGGAAGATATGCTGCAAACAGATATAAAATATCTACACCATGCATGCTCCCTCGCATTGGATCAAATGGATTTGGTGTGTCAAAACAGATCCGATACGTTGGGACGTTGACCTGCGAAAGATGTTGCTGAAATCGGTAAATTGGATATGAAAAAATAGAGTCAGCAAACAGGTTTTGCAAACCTGTATGAAATTCCGCGGGGGAATTGAGTTCATAAGCTTTGACGACTGTTGGTCCAACCGTTGTGTTAGCAATAGCACCTTTGACTTTTGGGTCCACCTTTGCAATGTGTTCCTCAAATAGCAGACCCTCGTCAGATGTATCACTCAAAATTACAGATTGAAGCCATTGTGGTACTTCAACTTTGTTTGCATCCCAATGTTCTGGTATTGTTACACCATCCTTGGTTCCATACCAGATTCTGATGACACCATCCTGCAAGCCTGCATTTACAAGGTCTTCTACTGGGGCTGCTTTAAGCTTTAAGTCGAGGTCCTGCTCATCCTCATCACCATGGGTATCTTCAAGTATTTGTGCTGCGATCTCATTTTTCAATGTATGTTGAACTGTTATGGATCTTAAAGGCATAGTAGTACCAACACCACTCATCAATGCAATTCTATTAAATAATGGACCATCTGATGGGCATCCTTCAGGAGTTGGCAAATCTAGCATGGTTTGGTAAAAAGTATTGGAACTACCTGCTGATAATCCCAGGACCGTTATATTTTGGGGATCCCCGCCAAAATCACTAATGTGTGCCTTAACCCAGCCCAGCGCAGCCTTCTGGTCAAGAAATGCCCAGTTACCTTTCTTATTCACATAAAGCCAACCAAGTGCCCCAAGTCTGTACTGTATATGAACAATAACAATGGGTTTTTCAACAATATGTGCTCTGTGGGCAAGTGTGCTTCCGTCATAGAGTGGGTTAGAAGCACTTCCAGTAGCATTTGAGCCTCCGTGAATAAAAACCACAACGGGTAGAGGTTTTGAATCAGGTTTAGTTACAGTACGGGTGATTACAAGATTCAATGATTCTAATTCATCCTGAACTGCCGTCTCTGGCATAGGCTGCACTATAGTTTTAGGAACAGAATAGTATCCAGTAATATCCTCTGCAGGCTGAGGAGAAATCGGTCCAAATTTTGTAGCATCATATATGAGAGAAGAACTGTTTCCATTAAGCAAGGTTTTAGGATACAATGGTATACGGGGCACTCTGTTATAGTCGTTGCACACAATTGGCTCGGTCCACCGGCCCTTCAAGTGAGCGAACTTGATTCCACGATACTGTTCAACGGCTCCTTGCTTGAGAGCTAATCCCACAAATGTGGTAGCAGTCTCAAAAGTAGTAGCAGTTATAGATACAAGCTTTTGAGAAACAGAGGAGACTGTCATGACCGTTAAAGTTGGACAGAAGGCATTTGTAAGAGAATATCTTTAGATAGTAGATCTCCGAGGTCACATTTGTATACAAGGCAAGGGAACATCTCGGCAATTTATGTAAGTAGAGGGTTGGGGTTGATAATACTTGAAAATTGATTTGAATCTAGCCGTCCAAAGCTATCGTCGAGTGATACCTCAGATTAGTGAATATTTCTTTCTGATATATAATCAAGTATGCAGCCCTATATACTTCTATAAAATTATATTCCATTGATATTTTTGTTTCACAGTTGCTACATTAGTTTTCAACTTTTTGAACAATGGTACTTTTCATATTTTTTACTTTAGGTTAAAACGTTGTTTGGTCAAACGGTTTTTCAGTATAAAGATAGTTTCAAAGTCTTGTACTGTTAACCTAAAAAACAAATAATTAAAAAATACTAACTAGATCTTCACTTTCGCTCTTTGGGTCAATCAGTTAGTCTTCTACAGTCAAGGAGTATTTCAATTGTATATTTGTTATCCAAGAATATCAGGAAATACATATAAGTCCAAATGCTTATAAGTGAGTGAAATGTATATAAAAAAAACTAAACAAAATTCATTAGAATAAATCGGAAAATATAATAACCTTGCCAGAGAAAAGAGAAGAAAAAGTGTTCATAGATAAATTAAATAAAAGTAATTCTCTAAAGCTTCATGAGAAGCATGATAAACGACAGGTAACCACATAATAAGTACCTCGATGCCTATCAAAAAGAAAGGCTTATGCGAGGGTAGAAGTTTTGAGATAGTTTAACTCCTCATAAGCGGCAGCCAACATTGGAGAAATCATTTCACGTTTAGATAGAAGTCCAGAGGGAACAATTTCCCAAAAGTTATTTGGAGGAGTCATAACACCTGAAATCCCCAGTTGGTTGTGTAGCGAAGGTCGTTTTGGAACAAAGTATAGATAGTTAAATTGAAGTTCTTTGTGAGAGCCTATATCTGATATTTCAAACTCAAAACTTGGCCATAATCCATCCTTGTTATCGTTGTCTTCGGAATTAAATATTGTGTTTGCTGACACCGTAATATCGCCCATATAGATTTCTCCACCTTCAGAGAGATGGTCGTGGGTTCCAGCTGCTATACGACTCGGAGGGAACGGTGAAAAGGCTTGCCTCACAAAGGGACTTCCCTTAACTGAGAACTGGATAGACAAAAGCCGAAATACATTAGATGTTTTAAGGTTGATATAAACCTCATACTGGCCAGGAGCAAGTTTTGTCTTGTATCTAAGATCAAGAATTTTGACATTGGCAGCGTACATGCAGGTTCCTGATGGCGAGAACTTAGTACCCGTTATATGTTTCCAGATCCCGGTATTTAACTCAAAAGGGTTCGGGTCCGAACTTTCCAAGGATACATGAGTTTCAGAAATATCGTCACTTGGATTAGGAGTAATAACATGTTTCGGTGAAAAAAAGCAAATGTCTTTCTGAAGAAATGCCTTCACAGACCGCGCAGAGGGATGACATTCTGTACTCCGGGCCAGGTGTTTATTGCTAAAGAGGCTGTTTACAGAGTATGAATAAGACCGAAGTAACTGGGATATTGTAGGGTTGTGTTGAACTTTATCGAGTAAAGATAATTCATTTTGCGAGCTAAAAGCCGTTACAAGACTGTGACGGTCTAGATCTTCTGCTAGGTAATGTAGCCGTTTGCTGGCATATCTGAGAAGAGGTGCTTTGTCTAGAATAATATAAAGAATATCGTCAGAGAGAGACTCAAGAGTGACTGAACTATTTGAAGACATTATAACTATGATAATAAAGTGTAAAAAATGAATGACAAAAAAATCTAAGAATTAAAAAATGAAAAGCGGAAAAAAACTTTTTGTTCCGATAAGATCTGATTGAGTCAAACTTTGATTTGATTGATTTTACATACACCTAACCGGAAGTTCCATAAAAATTTAAAACCAGAATATCGGATAATTGGAAAGACACGTATTTAGTAATTTTGAATCTCAAAAAATTTATTCACCATCTATAACACCATTGTTTTTATTGCTATCTGTTACATTGACACCCGTATTATTCCATACCACTGCCTTTTCAGTATAACTTGTATCCAAAATTTGTAGTGATAGATTAATTTACACAAACTCAATTTCGGTTTGGGAAGTGCGGCTCAGTATTTTAGTATTAACCAATTACTTATCAGATCCCTAAGCAGGCTACAAGTAACAGCTTGATTAATACTAAATTCAAGTCCCAGTCCCATTCTACATATTAAAGCTTCATGAGTTGATATTTAACTTCAAAATATAAGTATGCATATAGATTTATTGACTAATAAGTATTACTAAATTTTCATTTTCTGTGACTTGGGTATGCTTTCACATGAAGTAAAAGTTAGGAAGCACACCATATTAGTTGCTTTGGATGCAGATAGACGTATTAGAGACTAACTGTGAGTAGAGTCCTACGATTTGGGTATCACCAGAAGTAGATGATCAAGGCAAGGTTTACAAGTTAAAATTTGAATTTTTTGAAAAAATTGATGTAAGCCACTGTGTTTAATTGTTGTTGGAATGATCATTCGAGAATTGAACTCTCTAAGGCAGATAATATACGTGAAAACCCCATTATATAGTTGGATGAACTTTAAGAAATGACTATGTGATGACTACTTTCGCAAGAATGATTTGATCTAAATTATAGCACTCTCGTTTTAGGCATCCATAGTAATTTATGATTTGAAGAACTGGGTAATTTGTTTCAAAGTCTGAGAGCTTCATCTAGAAATATCAGCTCTGAGAAGCTTTGAAAGCTTTTATTCAAACTAAATTACATTATTGGCAACATGAATTGACAAGTGCGATTAAGATAGTCACTTATCTTATAGTTATTACTTTTTTGTATCCTTCATATCCTTTCAATTTTACTACACAAACGCAAATAAAGCCATGGGAAGATGAATGTTAGTTATTATCTTCTACTAGCCTTCCATAACGAAAAGATCAGAAAAAAGTTTTTTAGATCCTTATTAACCAGGAGAACCATTCTCTTTTAGCTTCGAATTTGAATTTGCTAGCCACTGTCATATTCATTTCTATCTGTTTTCTATCGTATTTTTTCTTTCTTTCTTTGAAGCAAGTAGTTCACAAAACCTGATTGCACAATATATGTCTTCACTTGACTCCTATAAAATATTAATCTTGACCTTGAAATAGCTTTCCTTAAACAGTGTACCCTTTAAATATTCTGATTCAAGGACCTATAATTTAAGTACATAACCAGGTTTACTTATGACAAGAGGGCCAAATAAGTTAATTAAATATACACTCAAAGTTGCTCGTTTATTATTTTAATATGTTCAAACTGTCAACGTATGACATCACTTCATTATAATACACACGAAAGAGTTTGGTTAAAGGCATAATAACACTTTTCGAAGTCTATGATTGGCGATCTAATATTGGCAACCTAAATTCATATTGCGAAGCGTAAATATCAGCATATCATAAATATGTGGCTACGTATCATTCTTTTCTCTTGACCCAAATGGTCACGTGCCATTTGTTAGTACTTAAGAACCCTGTCCTCGATTCTTTGGAATTGTTCACTTTCCATTTGTGCATCTTTCTGTCTGGTACTTTTCATTTCAATTGTCAAATTTCTACTGCATTTTTTGAAATTGCTTGTCTCGCTTTTGTAAACTGTACCAATGCTTCGTCTTGCTGCTTCTACACCAACCAGACCTTGCTTTTCTGCTGGTACCAGCTTCAATTCCGCCAGATTTTCGAATAACAAATCTCATCTTTTACTGCATTCTTCGCATCGCCGTCTAGCTTTAAATAAAACCCGTGGATTTTCTTCATCTACATCTTCATCTTCATCTTCATTTTCTTCATTTATGCGCTATAATAGATTAAGTGTTGCTGTAGCAGCGTCATCCATAATCCTGGTTGGATCATATTTTGCTTTTCCTTCTATCCGCCCTTCCACTATTTCCCTTGAATCGCCTTTCTCGACTTCTTCCACATTTGGAATTCCTCGTGCAAATGGTAACAGTAAACAAAGCATTAAAATGATGACGCCACTTCAAGTTTCCAGTAGACTACGCGACTTAGAGGAAAGTTATTTGGTCGAGCGCGGAAAGGGCGTACTCAGATATGATGTCTCTCAATTACCTAGTAATAGTCCCATTGAAGATGACCGGTCAGAAAAGATTGTCCAGGTACCTTTGATCACGCCAGATGATAAGCGGCACTCTACGGACTGGATGTTCTGGGGAGTCTACGATGGACACAGTGGATGGACTACTAGTGCAAAACTTCGAGATGAATTGATTGGCTCTGTATTAAGTGAACTAGAAAAGTCATATGTAAAATCTTCCGCTGATTCAGTCTACAGACTTGTTCCTTCTCCTGAAGTTATTAACAATGCCATTGAAAGAGGTTTTGTAAAGCTCGACGAAGAGATTGTTACCAAAAGCGTGGAAAGACTACTTGCCAATCCTAATAAAGCTGGTGCTGCAGAGCTAATTGCTCCCGCTCTTTCTGGTTCCTGTGGCCTCCTTGCTTTCTATGATTCATACAGTCAAGATCTCCGTGTTGCTGTAACTGGTGACTCCCGAGCAGTTCTTGGTTCCCGAAATTCTGATGGTGAATGGACAGCTAAGGCATTAAGTACAGATCAAACAGGCAGTAATGAAGAAGAAGCTGTTCGCCTGCGGGCCGAACATCCCGGTGAAGAAAGTACGGTAGTTCGAAGAGGTCGGGTCCTAGGAGGATTGGAGCCTACTCGGGCATTTGGGGATGCTAGATACAAGTGGTCAAAAGATACTCAGGAGCGTATTGCAAGAAGTTTTTTTGGTCGCAGATCTCCTCAAGAACTACGCTCTCCTCCGTACGTGACTGCAAGACCTGTTATCACTACTACTAAAATTAAGCCTGAAAATGGTGACTTTTTAGTCATGGGAACCGATGGATTATATGAAATGCTGTCAAACGAGGAAATTGTGGGCCTTGTTGTAGAGTGGATGGAAGCTAAGCAACCTCATTACTTAGGCGGCAGTGTTAGAAATAATGGCTCTCAGACTTCATTGTGGAACAAGATCTTTGGGGGTAAATCTAATGCTACCGATGGTACCAGTATCACGGCAGACAATGTTGGACTGACTATCACTGTCAAAGACACTTCTTTAAATAGGGAGGCTCAAAAGCAACCTATTAGACGTCGGCCGGGAGCTCCGCCCCCACACTTCACCGTCGAGGATGAGAACGCATCTACCCATCTTATGCGTAATGCCTTAGGCGGTGGTGATCTTGAGCAAGTTTCCATGCTTGTTAGTATTCCTGCACCTATTTCACGAAGCTACAGAGACGATTTGACCGTCACAGTTGTGTTTTTCGGCAACTCTGAGAAACCAGGTGATGGAGGGTCAGTTCGAGTGAATGACCTTGCAACTCGCAATAATCTTAAGAGTCATGTCAAGGGAAAATTGTAAATCATAGTTTATTTATTTAGGTATCTTAGAATAATTTTCAGGGTAAAAATATACCAATCTATAAGTGCACATTCTAGGGTTCCGTAATTTTTTTCTTCACTTTGTTTTGGGAATAACCAATTTCCAAACTTGTTAGTTGCAAAATACATGGTTAACAGCTTCTAAGACGCTGAAGATGAAATATGCGATGCCTATACAAGCGGAATGGACTACGAAGGAATCAGTACTGCTTTGTTTTTCATGCTTTAAAAGCTCAATCATTTAGGTACTCAAGCACCACGAGTAAACGAAACGGTAAATCTACTCAGAGCTTCTTCTTTCACTTCAGCGATCCTCCGTTCAATCTCAATACACTGACTCACAGGATACTAAATTCAGGCCTGCTTGTATCTAAGCCAGATAAAATCGAGATCTCAGAAAGCTATGAAAACTTACTTATCGATGCAATAAACAGTTGCAAAGCCCTGCATTTAAAAACCTACAGTAAAGGAGATCAGATCACAAGTAGCCGAAGCCAAGATACTCATGATCTCAAGTTGGCTCTAGCACAATCTAAAAAGTTTTTAACTCCTTTAGATTTATTAACTGCAATCTTGGATTACAATGCTTCCAACTTGACCTATAAGTCTTTACTTGAATATCTTGTAACCAGGCCATACCCCCCGACTCAACATGTGTGCTTGCTATTGACCCAGTATCGAAGTGACTGCTTGTCAAGATCAGGAAAATACACTAAACCCATCCTCCATAATTTGAGATCCTTAGTCTATATTGCTCTACGGCGAGCCCTACTGCGCCAAGAACTTGAACTTGCTTATGAGCTAATAGATGTATCAAATCCCACTTCACTATCAGCAGCTGGTGGTGGTAAGAGAATCCCTGGGGAGACTAGTAACCGTCATGCTTTATTAAGTGTTGTAAGTCTGGCATCAATGGGAGGAGGCTGCATAATTATTGGATCGTATTTGCTGGCTCTTCCACCAGTTGTGACACTTGGAGCTTTTCTTCTACTGGGAGCGAGCCAAATAGCATTTTATTTACGTGCCATATCATGGAGTTCCCGGGTATGTTGGAGACCCGGCATTTTACTACCAAGTTTGGCTCGTATCAAGTATCAACACGAACTAAAAATGATTGACCGAATAGCTGTCGGCTATGATGAACTAATAGACCTAACAGTTGATAATTATCATCATTTGGCAGCCGAATCTTCCAAGTCTCCCAATAACAGTCATAATTTACGGCGATTGCAAAAATTCCAACACCATCAGCTTATCAAACACAAAACAAGGCTCATTGAAACTGACCAAGAACTAATGTTTAATGAATATTGGACGAGGGCCGGTGAGGGGTTTGCATGGGTCGAGCCTGACCAAGACCCTTCTGACACACTAGTCCGAACCATTCGGGAACGAAAAGCGTGCATGTAGATGTCTGCTATCTTACCCGTTCCTACTCAATTATTATTGCTAGCATAAGTGACTACTCTTCATTCGACATCAATTTATAACATTACTTTAAATTGAGTTTGCATGCTTTCAATGTCTCCAAACCGAGCTTAGGCTTTATTCAATAATGTAAAGATTTCAAGATTGAATAATTTCCTGTAATTTCCCTTTTACCAAATTTTTTCTGGAGCTACAATGTACTATGAAGTAAACAAAAGAAATTGGGTAATCAGCTGTTAAAAATGCTGGTATATTATACATAGGTTTATTTACAGATAGCGTAATATATACAAAAGAAATCTTAAATTCCTTGACGCAAAATCATATTTTGGGGTTGAATATCATTCAGATAGGACATTGCACTTCTTACCAGATTGTCGACATCCTCAGGATTGAATTCACTAGAAGAAGTGTCAAGAACAAGGTTGGCTTCAGTGCGATGCCCTCCTACCAGTCCACCTTCAATGGATGCCAACTGCAAAATATGTCCATGATAGTCTAAATCAACTTGTTTTCTGTATAGCATTGTTTGGTACATGTAGGTAACAGGACTCTCACCCTCATTAATTACCAGACTAAGGGTGTTAGGTGTGTTTATTCTCGTCTTGCCAGAAAAATCAAGGGCTGATTTTGCCAAAAATTCATGAATTGCATGCTGGTTGGTATCAAGAAATCTGGTTTGAGCCGCAGAAAATTTAATGTCTGCATTCATGTGAGGAATGCTGGCATATGTGATAGCTTCTCGGTCTACAGCAACAATGTTAATGCTTTCTTTGTCTGCGCGCTCATTCTCATCAACTTCAAGCCACATTTCAACAGGAGGTAATTTGTTAAATGTCGATGAATCTAAAGAGCCATTGGTATCTGGTTGAAGGGGCGAAGGAAGAAATTTCATTTGAACATAATATGAGTGTTCATCTGAAATGATACTATTATTACGAGATCCAGAAGAGCTTGCGGGCTCATCAAATAGTTCTTCAATAGCATCTGCCGGAGATTTTTCTTCTGAAAAATAGCGTTCGCTTAAATCCAAGCTGGGTTGTCCCAGCCCAGATCGGTCCAAGCGTATGCCATCATCGGGATTCATGTTAATGTTTATATTCGTTTCGTCAGAAAATGGAGTGTGAAGTGGCAAGGTTCTGGAAAATTCCGAAATGTTAGGAATGTTGGACATGAACGTGGTTTTAGAGCGTGTTTCCTCAGGCTGGGCTATTAACTCAGTTTTTATATTTCTTTCAGACTTGCCTGAATCATCATGTAAAATATATCCAAAAGTAGCTGCAATCGTAACATTTGATTGAATATTATCCTGAATTGGCGATAATCTATCTTTTTCAAATTGATGAGAGTCATACGTCGTTAATATAGCTTTTGAAATGGATTTTGCGTAACTTTCAGAAATTGGACTTTTCTCATCACTAGGGATTTCCTCACACTTAGAGCTTTTAGATTCAAATAGCAAAAAGTTCGGGTGAGCTGGCTTATCAACATTGTTGAATGAATTTGCATTTTTCCGTGGGGTGTCAAAAATATCAGCAATGTTAATTTCAGCTGAGTCCAAATCCTTTTCCTCCTTTTTAATTTTACGTCTCGTAAATCGCCATCTGCTCCAGTTCAGGTCTCTGTGATTCCAAGAAAGTGATTCGTCATCAATAACCCGTGAATAAACACCTTGCTTCAGATTTTCATCGTTAATATCGCACAGATAAGACTCTACCTGTCGTGGGGTAAACCCCGAAGATCCCAAAATAAGTCTCTCGGCTTGGTCAATTCGGTGAGCACCAAAGGAAGATGCAATGAGTTTATTTCCCTCACGCTCAATATAAACATCAGATAAACGCTGAATTTTATCAAGTGGCAAGTTATCAATATCAGCAATGGCCTGTAGAGCACTCAAATCAAACTCTTTTGTAGCGACATTATTGAGTGCCTTCATCATAGAAGCATTAATCCATTCAAAAGTATCAGCCGTAGATCGAACAATAATTTTTTGCTCCTCGCCCAAAATCACAATTTTGGCTCCTGAGTTTGTCCAGTGACGAGGGAGTTTACCATTTCTTGAAACAATAATGAACAGGTCTCGTCGACTCATATTGATAGTGTTTTCAACAATGACATCAGAAGACTCGCTGATATCTTTTGACTTCTGAAGATTCCAGTGGTTAATGATGATGTACTTTACAAGATCCTTCTTTCGAGTTTTACTTCCTAGGAAGCCGGAATTTCCATATTGACGGACAAATTCTCGAAGCTGAGGAGCAGTATATGCCCTTAAAATGTCGTTGAAAAGTTGATCATAACGTTTCTCTGAGACGGAAGTTGTAGTGGGCTTGAGTTGCTGAATGCTTTCTAGAACAACCTCTTGAGGTACTTCACTTTTAAACACTAATAATCGTTTTAACTGAGCGTCTAACTGGTCTGACTTGAATTCAACCTTATGCTGCGTAATTCTTTTAGGCTTTTGGCGAGGAAGAATACTTGATGCACGAGCACTCAATATCACGAATCGCTGATCTCTAGGAGGGAGCTTGACACCCCTTGAACCAGAAGCAAGTAAAGAGGATTTTTTTTTAGTTTCTGCGATTTCAGTCTTTTCTGTTTCATTATTTTCTGTAGAGATATTTGTATCAGAGGAGGAGGAAGAGGAGTTCCATCGCATGGATAACCCACTTCCTACTCTGAAATTATTATTTAAAAGACGACTTGGGGCTCGCCGGCATATTAAATGTCCTCGAAGCATCCTGTCTCTTTTTTTCAACCCAGTACTTTCTATACTACTGTATTTCTGTTAGGAGTTTACGAGAGATCAGAATGAATGAGAAAAGATGAAAAAAAAAAAAAAAAAAAAGACTTCAACCCTTGCCCTTCAACGATTTATGTATTTTTTTTCCCATATGATTCAAGTAATCTTACTATTATAAATGAATCGCAGGTCATGAATTCCCGACAAGAGGATGAATTTGAGAGGGATGCGGACTCTGATGAATATTCTGATTTTCGGGATGAGAGTATGAGCAGTGATCATTCTCAGCCGGTTGACGAAAATATTTCAGACTCAGAAGGTGAGTTAGAAGGATTTTCAAGCCCATCCAATCACTCAGATTCGTCAAGTTCTTTAGACGACCTTGAAGATACTCCCCGCCACGATTTAAACGTAGAGGATATTTCAATCCTTGCAGACTCAACCGTTTCACAATCATTGGCCGATCATGGAAACGAAGACGATATTATAGAGACGAGTCAAGAGGACTCAAGTGATGAATTTACGAAAAAAAACCCAAGATTGGACGAATTTTTAGAGGAATCAAAAGAAGAAATTAGCCAATCCCTTCTTGAAATGGGTAGCAAATTAATAACAGATAATGACTTACAACTAGCAGAGGAGCTGGACTATTCAGATGAAGAAATTGGCTTGGGAAATGCTAGGCATGTTATTAGAGATGATCCAAGAAGATATGAGAGGTATTTCAGTCCTAACTACGCTCGTTTATACAGTAAAGAATTGCATGATTTCGCTAATGGTGAGCCACTCATGGACTTGAAGTTTTCCAGTAGTTTTAGCCGAGTTAGCACTCAACATGAAGTTAATTCCCTCCCTTTCTCTCAATATCACTTTGGGTATCGTCAAAATGAGACTGGTTATAGCCGAGAAATTGATTCTGAAACCGCTCTTGAAAATGGCTTTGTTAGTGGAACGTTTTGGACGAGCGACGAAAAGGAGCGCTTCTTTGTATTTCTTGGTAGAAGGTCCCGGCATAACATGCTTGGAGTTTCACAAGGTGTGAGGACAAAGTCAGTAACTGAATGTGAGGAGTATTACAATATTCTATTTCGTGCTACTGAGCAACAGGTTCGTCAAGCGTGTCCAGCAGATAGAGCCAGGTATGGGATCACAATGAAAGATATCCCAGCTGCCCAAGAAATGAGTGAAGAGTGGATAGATATGGAAGAACGTCAAGCGGAAAGTATGCAATTCTTTGAGCATAGGCGGTTGTTGCACTTGATTCAATATTCAACTGACAAGCATCAACCTAAGCTTTTCATCCGAAATACCTATAAAAGGCAGCAAGTTCCAGTCAAATGGGGAAATTACCGATATCCCAACGAGGTGGATACAGCTGATTCATTAATAAATTTGAAAATGCTTATACACTTAAGTAATAAGTTATTTACAGCTGCGCCGTATGATAATCATTTCTTTTCGCCAGAGAGAAACAGACCCAAGATGGATTGCTTTCCGCTTGAACTTATTCAAGAATTACAAGATATTGTAATTGATATGACTCGCGCCATTATTCGACATATTTTGGCCAATTTTGTAGGTGTAAGAATGCATATTGAGATTCCTGATGTGCTTTCATCATTGTTATCCCTGGGCTATCCAGTGCATTCTAGAACATATTGGCATAATTTTCCTAGAAGAAGTGGGATAATTCTACAAGATGGGATTCCAGCAACTAGTTCCAATTCCTATTATGACGAAGTTGAAAACCGTTTACCGATTTATGATCGTCGAAAAAAGCTTGAGTACGACTCTGAGAGTATTCACTATGTTAACTTTGCGTCAGCTGCTGCAAGTTATTGGAAGAAACCTGGACCTAAGTATGAGACGGAAGAAGCAATGAATGAATTGAAAAGAAAATCAACCGTTCTTGACAAAAATGTAAAAAAGAAGTGGAGGAAAAAGTTCAAAGGGGAATTTCGGCGTGATCCCGAAGATTTATCTGATATCGATGAATCAAAAATTTCAAGTTCAGAGTCTGAAGATGATTCAGAACCAAACATGGAATTGAACACTGAAGAAGAATCCAGCCCTGACGAGTCATTATCTTCAGAAAAAATTTCAGATTTGGACGTGAAGGATGAATTAGATTATTCAGATAAGTCAGAAGACCAAAACCTGAATGAAAGTTCAGTTCTTGGAGATGGTGGCATTCATACAGCTTTGTTTTCTGATGATGCTCAACCCATGAATAGTAGTGACCCTTCTGCAGAAGTTTCGTCCTCTTCAGAGAATTCATCTAATGATTCTGGGAAGGAATTTGATATAAACTGGCAAGTAGATCAGCCTCAGAGTTACTTCCAAGAGACAAAGTTGAAAATATGGCGCAGGGTGGAAATGATGCATTTACAAGAGGAGAAAGAATTGGAAGAGTATGATACGAAAAGATCTAAGGATGATGAATACATTTCTCTAATATGGTTGAACACCCATCGGAGAATTTTAAAATGTGCTTCTGACGATGAGTTGTTCCGGCGTTTAGCAGAGCGATCTGTTTTAAGAAATCCTAAATATCGGGCTACCTTCAAGCTCGTCTCAGTAAAAGCGGAGATACCCAGATTAGGGTATAACGTCAAAAGAAGACTGCTAGAAGAAATTGAGGAAGACAAACAAGCAGCTGAGTTGGCTATAAAACGACGGCGAATAGAAGAACAAAGGTTAAAACCACTGGACATTTATAAACCTGACGAGGTTTATTTAAATATGTATCCTCAATTTCTTTCGACGTTCCCAAGTCAAGGATCTAATGGCATTATAAGAAAGTCTTCTGTTTCGAGATATCGGAAAAGAACTAGATTTCATAATATTTATTAACCTTTTATTAATTAATTTTTAATTCTCTTTGAAACAAAATCTATTTGCGTTTATATTTTTGTACTATACTTTGTTCAGAATGCTAGATGATCAAGTAAGCCGTACGTGTTTGTTTACCTGGTTTTTTTTTTTTTTCTACATTCCCTCTTAAGTTTTTTTAAGATTTCTCACAAAGCTGAATCTTAGTTTCTTCCATTTATTGCAGCACGATCTAATCATCAATCCTTGATATTTCATAGATTCCTTTTAAAATTAGAATTTTCTTTAATCGCTAGGATAAACCTTGGTTTTCGCTTAATATTAGTTATGACTATTTTACCGAATTCTCACGGCTTTAACTTTCCTCTCAAGGACTTCGGTTCGGAGGAACTGCCATCAAAATCCAAGATAATTCCAGCTGCGCTGGAGTTTGTGAAGCAAATTAAAGTCAGCTGGACTAAAACCAAGTTGTTTCCTCATGAAGTTCATACTTACACCAACCGCCAGGGTGACGACTTTTGGATGGCTCGAGTTTCTTATCATACCGACGTAACCTTTGAGCAGTTCCGTAAAGGCATCTTTGAAAATCATACTGAGAATGAGATTAAGTATATTCCTTTACTTGATTCTGCCCGTTCTCATGATGATGAGCCTGAGCTCATCCCTGAAGCTCATGGTGAAGGCTGGAAAGGTAAATATTACGACTTCTTTTATCTTTTTTTGCTATCTGTTTTGAGATCATTTACTAATTTATATTACAGCTTTTACGGTGCATTACAAGTTTCCTCGAATGTTTAGTGATCGTGAAATGGCTGTTTGGATTCTGGCTATACAGCCTGACCCTGATGTAAAGCAGTTTTTGGTAATTTCTTTGCCTTCAAGCCACGCGGTATCACCAAATGTGACACGGGCTAAATACTGTGCTATTGAGGTTATTACCTACATTGAAACTGAAAGTCATGTCGAATGGCTTATGGCTCAAACCAGTGATGCAAAAGGTAATATCCCTCGATGGATTCAAGACAGGTCAGTCACAGCAAGCGTTGCCGCCGATGTCCCAAGTTTCGTTGAATGGGCGAAACAAAACCTTCAATAGAATGACAATAGTTTTACTATCGTCACTTTTAGATTTCTTATATATGCTCCTCTCTATCCCTCTATTTATTGTCTTGATTGCACGATTATTTTCCTTTTCTTCTTTATCCCTATTTTGGCCTAATATTCAAGCATTACATATTTTTAATAAAATACTTTTTTTCTAATCTAACTACCTGGTTCTTATGCAATCATCGGTGAAGAAGTATTAGATCTCAAGTGTCTGGTCACTTCTTTTTGCTTTCGTAGCGCCGTAGTCCATTCAGTCTTGGTGATTCCACTGCTTCCAGCTTCAAGGGGTCCTTGGATAGTTGGCCAAAAGTCACCGCCAACACGGCCAAGTGATTGAGAACAGTATGATACTTGAAGCCATAAGCCACTTCTGACGCTCTCATCACTAATGAAAGGACTAATTTTTGCAACAGTTTCATGGAGTTCATCTACCAACGTACGGAGGAATGAAGAAATTAATCGTTCGCCGGCATATGATGATGGAGATTTGGCTTCTGGTGATATGGTGGACGAACTAGAGGTAGTGGATGAAGATGAAGACTGGTAGTGGGAGCCAGAAGATAAAGATTCAGGAAACACCGATCTGAACCCGACAACAGTTACAAATACATGCTCTCGAAATACCTCAATATAGCGTTTCAAGTAAGTTTCAGGAGACTGTCGCTTTAATGGATTTAATGTAGAGAGTAGGGTACGCACATACTGAAGTCGAGATACAAGATAGAGTTGTTGTAGTTGACGGTTCACGTCTGGAGCTGATTGAAATGGTTGCATCCTTCGTAGGTAAGACATTACTTTAATAAGAGCAGGTAGTTTTACTGTCTCTCGCAGTAGTCTTAATAGTTGAACAAGCATTGTTTTCAGTGCCTCTTCAACTTGCTGGTGAATATCTTGAATAACCTTGATACTACTATATCTAAGAAGCAGTCGGTTAGTATGATTGGCCAAATCAAGTGCCTCTGTATAGTATCCATTATTGACGCAGGCAAGTGTTAACATTGGTAATTCTAGCATGTCTTGGATCTTGTCCAAATTTTTCAGTAGAATAATAGCCTCTGCGTTACCACTTCGTGCAGCAGCGACACCTTCCTTCGAATTTGTGGTCGTAGTTGAGTCTAATTCAATATCTTCATCGCCTTCTAAAGAGAGAAGAGAGGAGAAATGAAGAATATCATTATCCAGATATGAAAACTCGGATTCGTAAAATTCTTGTGCTGTAGATTTGAAAGTACTAAACTGATCTTTGAACGCTGATAATGCAGCAGAACCAGAAATGAATTTTGGATAGGATGCCTGGGCTACATCTTGTAGCTGTTGTGTAATTTCCTTTCTTTCTTCCTCGAGTTTTGACTCGGTTTCGGGGCTTGTAATGACAGTGAGATTGCTGCTGCGTAAACTGGGTAGGAATTCTAGGACTGAATTTGGAGTGGTAGGAGTTGACGAAGATATCAGTTGTTGGATATGATCTGGTAGGTCTGGTAATAGAATATCCAACAAGGGATCGGTTGAAGAGGATCCAATGCCATTAGGAAAATCTTGTTGCTCACTCATGGTGGTTTTCTGGACCTAGTTAGGAATGCTTAAGGATTCTTGCCTATCTTTGTGTTGGAAAAGGCAGGTAATTTGTTTAATCGATTGATTTTGGGTGAGTTGGCTTGAAATAAAAGACAACTAGCTATGTTGATGACTAATGATGATCAAATATATTATTAAGCCCACGACAGCTTTCTGCTGCATTTCCTGTTGCTGCTTGTTTTATTTTCCTTTTTACTTCCCTTCCATTCAAATCCAGCCCAGCAGCCCTCTTCTTCTCTCTCACTCTCCTACCAGGATTAATTACGTGTCGTCCCCTTAAATATACAATGGAGGGTCTTTTCATTAATATTAATTTGTAAGCACACTTCTTTCTTGCACTCGTTTTGATTTTGTGAGTCTTGTTGATCAAACCTAACATATTCTCTTCTCAACATAGTGGCTACATTGAAGGTCTTGTTCGAGGATACCGCAACGGCCTTCTTAGCGGAAGCCAGTACATTAACTTGACACAATGCGATACACTAGAAGGTTAGTTTATTTTTTTCCGGTCCTTACTTCTTTTTGAGATCCATAACTAATGTTTGTGTTTTCTGCTTGTTTTTGTAGACTTGAAACTTCAGCTTTCTGCCACAGACTATGGTAACTTTTTAGCCAATGTTCCTGGTGCTTTGGCTACCTCTACTATTCAGGAAAAGGCCTTTGGCAAGCTTATTGACGACTTCAGATACATTCGCGCTCAAGCTGTTGAACCTCTGTCCACTTTAATGGACTACATTACATACGGTTACATGATTGACAATGTAGCGCTACTCATCACCGGTACTGTACATGAACGTGACCGAAGCGAGATTTTGGAGCGCTGCCATCCTCTTGGTTGGTTCGATACTCTACCTGCTCTTTCAGTGGCTACTGATGTTGAATCTCTTTACGACACCGTTCTTGTTGATACCCCCTTGGCGCCTTACTTCAAGGACTGCTTTTCTGCTGAGGAGCTGGACGACCTGAACATTGAAATCATTCGTAACAGATTGTACAAGGCTTATCTCCAAGATTTTTATAAATTTGCAAAGACCTTGCCTAATCCTTCTGACGAAATTCTTTGCCGACTTCTTGAATTCGAAGCTGACCGCCGTACTGTCAACATTGCCATCAACTCTATTGGCACCGAACTTTCCAAGGACGATCGTTTGTCTCTTATTCCTGAGTTTGGAAGTCTTTATCCCACTGCTACTGAGCTGCTTGTTCGTGCCGAGGATGTTGAGCAGATTCGTTTCGCTGTTGAGACTTCAGGCGGTATTTTTGATTCCTCATTATTTGATACCTCCAACAACCAATCCCTCGAGGACCACTTTTACAAACGCGAAATGGAACTATGCAAAGGTGCTTTTACTCAGCAATTTACATATTCTACTGTATGGGCTTGGATTAAGACTCGCGAGCAAGAAATTAGAAACATTACATGGATTGCAGAGTGCATTTCTCAAAACCAAAAGGAGCGCATCAACAGCTATATCGCTGTCTTTTAAATATGTCTTCTGAGAGAGTAATAATGCTGCACCTGATATAACTTTTAATTGTAAATCAAATCCTTATTAAAATAATCAAGAAAATACAAAAAAAAATACATTATTGCAATACATAACATAATAAATAAATTAATAAATCCAAATGACGGAAAGAAGAACTGTTATACATTAAGAAACCAAGAAAAAAAATGTGAATGTAAACATATCCGTCGTCATCGTGTCATTCATGTGTAAAAAGTATCCGAAGTCAGAAATAAAAAAACCAAAAACATGAAAGCATTATTGTTTGATGATAACCCGAACTTGGCCAGTATTCATATCAATTGGTTCTGGTACAGGTCGTTGAGTGTTTTGGCATTGAGTGATATCCAAAAAGCGCAATTTATGAGAACCTGCAACCATCAGCATAGTATCTACGCCAGTTCTAGTTACTCTCACACATCCTCGAACAGAAAGGCTCTGAAGCTCTAGTAAATGTAATGCAACTGTAGACAGTGAGGCATCTGAGACTGCTGATCCGCAATATGCCAAGTCTAATACTTCTAGTGCTGGACAACCAAGCGAAAGGACTTCCACAGACACATCAGTAAGTGCACAACAAAATGACAACACCAAGGATTTTAGGCCTTTGGCAGCAGAAGCAATTGCTATTATTGCCTTATCAGTGAGAAATGTACAGTCAGCAAGACACAAGTGAGTAAGTACAGTGAAGGAGCGCAAAGTCCAAAAGGAAAATCCATGATCAGTGATAGTAGTACACCTAGTCAAGTCCAGATATTCAATGCGGTCAGACGCAAACATGGCCAAATGGTACATGGATCGGTCCGTGATGTGTTTGCAGTAGGACAAGGAGATTCTGCGAAGTTTGGCACATCCAACTACGGTTCCAGGAGCAGGGGATATATTTGGTTTGCCATCGGGGCCAAATGGAGGTATTACCCAACCGATCAGACGAGTTAGTGTTGAATCGCCTACCTTTCTGCAGTTGGATAAATCGATTTCTTCTAAATCAGATCCAATAGATGGAACAGTTAAGTCCATAATCGCCATTCCAGACACTTCCCAAACTGATTTCATTTTGAAAACATGGATTTTGGCCAGCCCAATCCCGTTTACCAAAAATGAAAATCCTTCATCAGTTAAATGGAAACAGTTACTAATATTGACTCTCTTCGGACGAAGACCTGCAAAATTGGTAATAGAAATAATTGACGTATCATTAACTGTTGTATTGTATTGACGAAGATCAAGATCGCGAAGTAGTTGCTGAGACGTTTGTAGTACTTGTCTCCAGTGCTGGCAGACACGTTGCATTGCCATAAGGGACTTGAGATCCAAATACTGGAAAATTTTAATTTGGATGAAATCTGGAAAAGGGCCAATATTGAATAGAGATGACCGACGACGAGAGAATTGTCTAACTCGCTTGGCTCTGGGATGAAGTAAAAGGCCATGAGAGAGATGACGACGCATTCCAATCACTTTATTATTTGGTGATATCGTGTTGGTGCTGTCACTTGTTGGAGGGTCACTTGTAAATAACCCCCCATTCCCAGTTTCTTCTTCTTCAGGAATAGATTCAGGAATTCCTGAATATAATAGTGGAAATGGTTTACTGCTAGCTGGGCGTGAAGGGGGATTGAAAGAAGGGGCGGGAGGTAGAGGCTGACTTTCTGAGGAAGTATGGTACAAGGGACTGGTGTACGTAGGCTCATTTGAAATATCGTAGTTAGGAAAGGACAAGCTGGTATCATAAGATGGAAGTGAAGATATTTTTGGTTCAGGTAATGCTTTTAGAGATTGAGACAACTGAATGTCTGTAATTGGTGACAAAGGATCCACTGCCGAAGATTTTTCAAGACGACTTGTGGGAGAACTATTCGATTCTGTACTTTCTGGTTCATGCGGTCCAAGCTCATGTACTGGAGGACGAAGGACATTAGAATGAGATGGGGAACCAAATGAACCAGATGTATTCCAAGATTTTGAAAAAAGGCCAACTCCATGGTCCTCTTTTGTGTTTTGATGGCTGTCATTTTCATCATCATTTTCTGACTTGCTTTTTTTCACATGAAACGGGTCATGATCCAGGCGGTTTCCTTGAGGTCCATCTTTTTTGTCCCCTTCCTCGCGAATAGAAGAAGAGTGATCTGAAATGCTATTCCTTTTACTTAGATACCTTGATGATCCAACGTCGCCACGTTGCCATATCCGCTGAGATTGATTATTTCCTATTCGTAAATTTGCCGTTTCTTCAATGTGAGATTGAAAATCAGGATAATCACGGCAAATAGACAAAAGGGTGTGCTCCGTAACAACTAAGCAGTCAACTTCAGTTATTGTTCTCACTGAAGCAGTTCTTTTGTCAGCCCAAGACAAAAACGCCATTTCACCAAAATATGCTCCTCTTGAAAGTCTTGCTATAACAATCTGAGAAGTTTCATCCAAAACCTCTACTTGTCCATCAATAATAAAGTAGATATCTTTTCCAGGAGTATTCTGGCGGATAACCATTTGGAACGGTCCATACGCTTTTGGCTCGATCGCAAGTGCCAATTTGTGTAGTATGGTGCTAGGCAGTTTATTAAACAAGGGCATTTCTCCCAAAATTTCACGTACACCAGTGTGTTCTAAGTATTTACTCAGGTCGCCTATACTATGCTTAGGAGTCCCAGATTTGCTGGATTGTGGGCTTGGTTCTAGTGGAAGAGAAGAAGAATCAGGCACAATTGGAGGAAGGCCTTTGGGAGTCGTTAAGTTGCCTTTTGGGTCAGAGGATTCCTGGGCTTTGGCACGTTTAGCAAGACGGGTTTTTTTCAAAACTGCTAGGCGTTCTTGAGCCTCATCTCGTATTGCCTGTTCTATTATAGGGTATGCAGGAAGGACTTCGTTGAGGGCTCCAGCTGTGAGGACAGCCAATACACATTTTTCTCGCGCTTGGACTGATGCAGTTCGAGGGCAATCAAACAGAATTCCAATCTCTCCAAAGAAAGCTCCGGGGCCGAGCTTAGCATGAACAGACTCTCCATCTCGCGAAACAATACCAACCGTCCCTCGGATGATCCAGTACATGGCACGAGCTTCTTCTCCCTCAGTTATAATAAAACTGTGGGCAGGGTGGACCTGAGTAACCAACTTACTGGCAATAGCCTGGAGGAACGATTCAGGAGCAGTCTTGAATAGTAAAAAACCACGCAAACTATCGATGATCTCTTTTGGAGTCCCACTTGGCATTTTCGAGATTCGATCTTCATCAAGTTGCAACTGTTCTTGCACTGGTGAGGGAGTTGAAGAAGGAGACAACGGTCGGTGTTGACTTGTTCGGGCAAGTATTTCCGATATATGGGTTGAATGGCTTTCATCGGGAGGAGACGCAGGTTTCGGCGATACAGCACTAACAGAACTCAAAGGTCCTAAGGTAAGTTGTTGAGTGCTACTGGAATCACTTTGAGGGTCAGGATGTAAGTTTGTGTTTTGCTGTGGATGTAAAAGAGGATCGATAAGTGTATTGTCGTTGCTATGGATCGATGTAGGCGGGGGTTCTTGAGTTAGTTTTGAAGGAGAAGGAGAAGGAGAGTCTAAGGATTGAGGAATCGAGACAACAGAGTTCCTACGGCGCATGGTGTCCCTTGTGATATATAGAATAAAAGAATCTGTTCAGATGCACCGGTAAGAAATCTTGAGACGTGAAATAGATGTGCTCCAACCCCAGTGAATGGGGATAAGAGAGAGGGAAAAAAGTTTGTGATACAAAGGCAGCTGGTGGTAGTAATTCGAATCGTCGAATCTCTTGCGAAAGAGACTCAACAATCAGTTGCTGTAAGCACACAGTAAGAAGAATAGGTGAGTTTACTTAAAAATTTTCAGCAAAAGGCTCACCAAATGAGTATATAGAAAGCAGAGAAACAACTACCACTGATGCAGCAGCAGAAGAACGGTGTCAGCGTTGTCTGCCCAAAAGTGTCGAAGAGGAGGAAACAAGGGAAAACAAGATAAAACAAACAAAAGCCAAAGAAAATTAATTTACTAGGTCAAGTTAACCATAAATCCAAAGAAAAGAAGAAAAAAGAAAAAAAAGAAAAAATGGAAGTGAGAGATGGAAGTCTAATATGGGGACAGTGCCCTTCTTTGTCTTGTCAAATCCCTTTGTCCCAATTTAATGCCCATTGATGGTACAGCTTTTTGACAGGGGAACTAGCAAAGCAGTAATTGGGGGGTAATTCAACGAGCAAGAAGTTGCTTTCGAGAAGAAGGAAAAGGACGAAAGTAATATAAAATATAATATATATTCTACCAACACTTTGGATTTTATTAGGTTTCAGAATGCCAGAAATCCAAAAATTGCTGAAAAGGTTCAGTCTAGAAGGTTATTAAAGTGGACCAAGACATCTAGGGCAATCCATATGAAAAAAAATTAATTTGCCCGAACAAAAACTTACGTTAAACGATAGTAAAATACGTAGAAACTTTGAAAGAAAGAAATGGAAAATATAAAGTTGGGAAAGAAGCTGAAGGAAATTAGAAATCGAAATGGAAATAGAAGTAGAAAATAGAAATCGAAAACGACCAAAACAAAAACAAGAACAAGAACAAAAGGAAGAAAGAAAAATAAAAAGAAGGCAAAAAAGGCGAAACAAGGTGTTTTTATAAATGACTTCCTTCCACAACACGGACCAAGTGGTGAAAAGATAGAAAGCACCTAAATGTGTTGGTTTCACATTCACTTGGCTTTACAATGCAAATTTGTGTCTTTTATCGACTTTAATCTCACTTCCATCTCCTTTTCCAATTACATTTTCATTGATTTCCAATGGATTCACTTGCCATTGACTGAAAACTGAAATCCAATCCATAGTCATTAGATATGGACCAAATACTACGAGGCAATGCATATGGGTTGGGGCTGCCCATAACGGCTTTCCAATACATCGTGGGTTAGGATGCATTACATTATGTACAAAGTCCTGTACTCTACAAGACAACTAAGTTTGAAGAGAAGAAAGATATTAAAAGCGTTCGGATTAAGAGATCGTCATGAGATGAATCCCTCTACAAGAGACATAGAATTATCATGGCGTTGTCCACTTCCAGAGAATTAATGACCATCACAATATACAAGTAACGTGTACAAATATCATAGGAGAGACAAAGAGTTAGTGCTGCTTTTTGAAGCTAAATGGTAGATGAAGTGCTTTCTTTTTGTGATTGTTTGAGGAGGGATCGTCAACAGTAGGAGCGGTTGTGGATAAAGACGAGTCCTTCTTTTTCCAAAAGTGAAGGCCTGAGCTATTTCTAGATGAAGGCCCAGAGTCGGATACGTGAGAAGTGAGTACGCTAGCTACATTGACGCTTTTTCGGCGGGTTGGTTGCGGTTTCAAAAGAGGAGGGTTTTGAGAGGATGGAGAATCACAGGTTTTGTCCAGATTGGCGGTAGTGTTGGATCTCGTGAGACGAGGCTTAGGGAAATCTGTAAGTGAATTGGAATTTTGGAGACGTGTTTCGTCAGAAAGACACGTTGCATTCGCTAAACTGTTTGTCTGAGTCTGCAAATTTTGTTCTGGTAAAGAAGTTAATGAAATTGGATCTGAGCCAGCCTTGGCCACCACTGGAGGACAGGGTTTGTTTGAATTCATGTGCAATTTTGAATCGGCCTTAGTTGGGCCACCTGTTGGAGGTACTGGAGGCACATTATTTATGTATAGATTTTCTCGCACATATTGATCATGCGTGATTTCTTGATAAAATAGAACATATGCGGTTGCTAGGCCCTTGTTGTCGCCAAAGAAATTAAAAACATAGGTAGGATCGACAGCCTCTACCATTTCATCATCAAACATGAGCCAACCAGAAGTTTCTGTTTTGACTACGGATACGTAGTGTCCATAGTAGGGTCCACCTCCAATATGAACTACCACAGCATAGAGCTCATAAAGTTTGTCTTTGTCTGTTGCATCATGGGCAGTATTATCCAGACGCAAGTACTTGGGGTACACCACGCGGTGGGATAATTTGACATTCCGCTGCAAATCTTCGGTGTATTTGAATCTCTTTAGGTGCAGGGCTAAGATTTTGGGCAGTTTTTTAATCTTTGTTCGTTTTTCAGCTTCGTGTAAACCTCCGCACTGATCGCAGTAAAACTTATTGAGAGTGCTGAGCATTTCAGAGGCTGAAAATTGGCGTAGACATGAAGTTACCGAGGAATTACGTTCAATATCAATTGAAATATCTAAGAACTGCTCGTCTCGCCTTGACACTGTTTCGCAAGTAAGACATTTTGTCTCTGATGTTAAAATGCCTTGAAAAATAGTATCCATGCTTTCAACGTCTCCTGTTGCCTCAGAGGGTGCTTCGGCACGACTTTTGGTAAGTGATTCGATCGTTTCGATGACTTGATTTAGCAAAAAGTTGAGGAACTCGTGTGCATCTTGGTGCATAGAACTTCGGAATAGCTCGTTTTCTCTTTTCAGTACCTCAATGAGTTTTACGGGTGCCACCACGCCAATTCTAGATTGGTGCTCAGCCATGCATTCAAACACATCTTTAATTGAGGTGAACAGCGAGTCCTTCATGTTGTAATAACTAGTATAGGACAGGTCCAAGTTGATGATGGGGCCTTTGATTAGGGCATTTCGTTTACGAAGTTCTGCAGATGCATAAGGGTCGTCAGTAAACCCAACCACGGGAATGTTTTGGCCAGGATATCGTATTCCAAGTTCTATTCCTTTTAGTCCGGGGTAAAATGCATGAGAAGCGGGATAGAGGGTTGAACTGTCTGCAAACAAAGTAGTCATTACCTCGGACAATGTAGGCTTTGTCGGCGATTGAGTCGGAGGAACGGCATCAGATTTTGGCAATAAGGTTTCAGACTGATTTGAGTCGGAAGTGTCTGATGAGGAGGCGTTTGCAGGGAGGTTAGTCGGAGAAGGGGAGTCAATTGTTGCTTTGTGATTGGACTTTTTGCCAAAAATCGATATTCGACGTCCTAATTGTGATGGTTGGTTGTTATTATTTTGTGGTGATTGTGGGGTGGATGACTGTGTATTTGCTGAATCAGATTTAGCATTCCCATTGGTGGAAGTAGCAGTTTGATTGTGGGTGTTGATATTTGTATTATTAGCATTTCCTGTCGAGGCAGAAGTTGATAATTTGGTAGTATTTGGATCTAAAGTGAAGGGATGAGGGGATAATCCAGGAACAGTTAATCTTGTTGGTTTTTGTTTCAGAGGAGTATTATCGAGTTTAGTATGATAGGATGGATTTTGAGGTGGTGGATATGCCATGACGAGTTGACGAAATAGTTTTGAATGGTAGAGGCATTGGAGAACAGAGTTGCAGTAGCAAGTATTTCCAAAGTTTTCCATTCCAAAGACTTTATTGCCACTTTCATCTCTGTAAATATCATGATGATCTGAACTAGGTGTGGCGGTAGTTGTGTTGTTGTTGTTGTTTGGCTGCATGGATGTTGGGAGGCATTCATTTTGTAAATGCGGGGGAAGATATGGAGACATTTTAAGGTGTGTGAGTGGGGGAATAGAGTGTGAAGATAAATGAAGGAAGGAGGAAGGAACAACAAGAAAAACGGCCAAGATAAAGAAGATTAAAATAGAAGGAGTAAGTAAAGAAATGAGAAATAATGGAGTTAATTAATAAGGTCATGGGTATTAAAGTAGAGAAGTGAAATGAAGAATGAAACCAATAGAAAAATGACGTACAAAATATATATATAAATGGCACTGTAAAAGTTAAATAAAAATCAAATCAAATCAAATAATAAAAATCCAAGGTGTAAAATAAAAACAAGGTAAGAAGAAATATTGGCTTTGAATGCTTTAGTAGACGAAAGTCTCTTTAGGCTTCGATTTGTGTCATGTACTTGAACTATATTTATTTGTATGATGTATGCTTTGAATAGTCTAGCTCAGAGTATAAAAAGTCTTAAATATGTTATACATGATAATAAACTTAAGAAGATAATAATTATCATGATATTATGATACTTGACGAACGAACGAACGAACGAACGAACCAACTAGTTACAAATCTTAAATTGTATAATTTTTACTATATCAAGATATTATGTGGGGTGTGTCCAAAAAAAAAAATAAAAAAATAAACAACTATGGGTAAAAAGCATTACACTTAGTACAGGTATACATAACCAATTCTTTTACGTTCAGTACTAAAATATTGATATACTGTAAACATATGTAGTCATAGTCAGAGTATTTAGATTGAGATTTCAATACTATTGGTATATATACACATGTTGTTATTATAAAAAAGACAATTCAATTTGGTACCAAACAAGTTAAAGGAGGGGGGAAAGTTTAAATTTAATGAAATAGCTGAGGGCATATACTATATACAAATAATAAGAGATAATAAAAAGAGATAATAATAAGAGATATAAATATGGTTTATCAGGTTTTAGTACATTTGTTAGTCCTTACCTAACACACTGGTATTAAAATAAAAATAAAAATAAAACCAAAAACTGATTAGATTGAAAAATAAGTAGATAAATAAATAAAACTAATTTTTGATATGAAATCGATTAGATCTGAACTGATATATATCTGATACCTTGGGCTTTATCGATTATCTACAGTAATATATACATACTAACTGATTTGCTTGTGTTATGGCAACAACTTGTTCAAGTACCATGACCACTACCAAATTCGGTTTTTTCGTATTGATTATTAAAAAGCTTTTGATTTACTTTAGCCGGTAGCACTATGAGTCGATATATTTATATACAATAACTCAAAAGACCTAAATACATATTTATATATAAACCATTGCTTTGACCAGGTTGATGGTGTTTTTTTTTTGTTGTTGTGGTGGCGTATATTTTACTTGTCCACTACTTTGTATTGTGTCAAGCCGAGCAATTCTCAGATGTCGTCAGACTTTCGAAATATTTTGGTATTTGTTTTTCTGTTTTTCTCTTGATGAATATGCCCATATTTGGTATAATATCGGCATAAAAGAATATTCCGAGTTCCGTGGCCCATTTTGGTTGGCTCAACTTGCGTGTTACATAATATTCTTACCCCTGATTACACTATCATATTTGTTATTTATATACACGTGATTCAAGTGATGAATTTTTCAAATGTCTTTTTGTGACACATTGTGAGCCCCTCATGAATCCTAATTAGGAGATTTTCATTTTTTTTTTTTTTTTTTTTTTTTCCATGGATTTTATATTTTCATCTCTCATTAAATAATGAAAAAAATAAATCATCAACATCCTCTTCATGGTCTCAAAGATCCATAATATTTTATATTTTTTTTCATTCCAGCTAGTTTTTGCAGTTATTTTATTTGGGGAGTTGTTGTTGGTAACTTTAGTCACCATTAGTAACTATTAGCAAACTTATCAACATCTACTAGCGTCTAATAGCAGTTACAATGTATTAGCCAAATGTCCCAGATTGTTCATGTGTAATGATATTTTCAGTAACTTCGCCGCACACATACACACGCAAGGTCACTTGGTACCTTCATGGCCTGTTGTCGAGTAACCATTTAGATTATGAACACGATGTTTGCCTAGCACGGCCATATATACGTTTGTATAAGATGAGAAGCCCTAGCTCTATTTATTTATAAGATTTATTTATAAAATTAATTTATAAAATCAATTCATAAAAATTTTGCATATATTTCTTTGCCGATTATTGTCGATATTCGGATTTCGATTTTATTTGTATATTTTTGCCGGATTTGTTTTGAATGTGCATTTCTATTTTTTTTTTTTTTTAGAACTTTGTCCAACGTTTGAACTGCACTCAACGATATCAGTTAATTAGTAGTAAAGTAAAGGCTTTTTGACCTTTTAACAATATTAAAGTTCATTAATCAGCCCTTTCAACGGACTGATTTCAACTGTGCAAAACCTTGTTTTGCGGTTTTTACCCAGCATAAGTAAGGTAAAGTCAAGCAAAGTCAAAACAAAGTCACTCATTTCGTTTACACCCTTTGAGCATCTAATAGAATCTAGTAAGATCTAATAGCATCATCTAGTAAAAACCTATATCTATACCAATAATGAAGGTTGAATTAGACCGTTTGAATGATACAAATAATGGAATTTTCAAATGTTACAGAATTCCGAGCAAAATACCAGTCAGTACCAATTTCCAATACCAAATATCAATACGTCAATATTTAGAAAAGCCACAGGGTTATAAATAACACTTCAACCGAATACATTTATATTTATTTATATATTTATATATTTATATTCTTCTTCTCTCTTTCTTTCTCCTTCTCCTTCTCCTTATTCTCATTTCTATCGGTTCAATTTCTTGTCTCAATTTTTGTCTCTACTTCTGTCACTCTCCGTGTCTCAAGTCTTAAATCCAATCTTAAAAAAGAAACAAAAATTCTACTGTCTCTCGTCTTGATATTTCTGTCTTGAACCTTTTTAAAAGTCTCCCTGTGTGGTTCTTTTAATTTTTTATTCTTTTTTAAACCCCTCCAAACTCCGTCCTCTTTCTCTTTTCTCCTACACAGCTCAAAGGTAACTACTGACTGAGCACATTCTCGCTTGATCTTAGTTAGAATTGCTAGGTCTTCAACTCCTTTTTGTGTCTTTTATTTATTATTTTCATTTTTATTTATTATCATCAAAAACCTTTCAATTTAGTTTTGAGTTTTTTTTTTTTTTTTTTTTCCAAAAATTTTATTTTCACTTTTATTTTTACTTTTATATATTCCCACTCTCATTTTCATTCGTTTTTATTTTATTTTATAATTTTATTTTTGAGTTCTCTACACCCTTCCGTGGCAACCCCCCTTGGTCAGAGAAAAATAAACATCCTCTTTCCTTTCTCTCCTTTTCCTTTCTTTCATCTCCTTCTTCTTCTTCTTCTTCAAGTCTCTTGATATTTTCACTCGTCAAATATTTCAGCTCGCAATGGACGGTCCGGTTATTATGCAGTCTGTTCAAAATCCTTCCCAATTGCCTTTAGGATCACAAATTTCCTCATTCTCTTCATCCTCTGCGAGTTCGGGCCACATTCGCTCCCACCGCAAAAATATCAACCCTAACAACAACTCCCCAAAATTTAAAGGCCACAAATCTTCTGCATCTTGTTCAAGCATCCCTGAAGTTCCTGATGAAGCCAGTCATGACATTCCACCTAATAATACTACTGCCACTACGACTAGTAATAGTCCTGTTGTAGCCCCTGCTGCTTCTCCAAGGGAAACTTTTCAAAAACCACGCATCACCGTCATGACCAATGGCCAGGATGAAGATGAGGAAAGCGGAGAAGAAGAATTCCCATTGAGACACTCTCAAGCACCTGCCTCTGCCGCTTCTTCGCCTTCTCTTCCTTCTCCTTCGGCTGCCATAGCGACTGCGGCTGGGACTGGCTCATCATCCGTTTCGAGAAATAGTCCTGCATCGCCAGTTGGGTCCTCCCCTAATTTAATGCCAGGCACTTATACCGCTTCCGCTGGCGGCAGCATGCCCAGATCAGTCTCAACTCCAGCGGCCAGCTCTTATTTTCAATCCCAACAGCAGCAATTGCAACGTCCTAATTCCCCCTATAACCATCATCGTAATTTCAGTTCAAATACCTTGCCATATCCTCACCATAATTCACGCAACTCTAGGTTCTCTCCTCAACCATTCTCATCGCATTCGTCTGTCTCATCTCTCGACTTTAATGCCCCTGGTGTAATGGGTGGCGGCGAGGTAAGATCTCATTCTCCCGCCGTTTCCGAACTAGCGGGCATCTCTGCATTCGATCTTAATCAATCGTTCCTGACTGCAAACCTCAGTACAAACTCTTCATCCCTTATGCCTCGGATCAAAACCATTGAGCTGTACAGAAAAAATGCTAAAAAGTCTAACGACCCCCTGATTCAGTTTCAATTTGCCCAGTATATGCTTCAAACTGCCCTTTTGTCTGGAACATCCAAAACAGCAGCAGAGGAACTCAAGAATGCAGCTGCCGCTGGAGCCTCCAGCCCACCGTCTTCTTCGTCGTCAGCATCTTCAGATAATAATCTTGAGGTTCCTACTATGCGGCACAACTTCCATGGATCCTCTCATTCGTTGTCATCGTTTACTGCCCCACCGATGTCACCTGGGCCTATGAACGGAGAACAGGAGAAGAAAATCAAGCATGATTTGCTTAAGGAAGCAGTTAGTCATCTCCACAAACTTTCCATTAATGGGTATGCCGACGCACAGTATCTACTTGGAGATGCTTATGCTTCAGGGGCTCTTGGTAAAAGCGATTTAAAGGAATCGTTTTTGTTATTCCAAATGGCGGCTAAGCATGGTCATGCCGAAGCGGCTTACCGAGCTGCGTTGTGTCTTGAAGAAGGTTGGGGCACATCTACTGACGCTCGGAAAGCCGTTCAGTATCTAAGACAAGCTTCGTCCAAAAGTCATCCAGGAGCCATGCTCCGATTAGGCATTGCATGCTTTTATGGAAGACTTGGACTTCATATGGGATCTGCCTCGAGTGTAGGTAAAACCCAGCAAGAAGGCATCAAATGGCTAAAACGTGCTACGGAAACAGCAAACGAAACATTTCCTCAAGGTCCATTTGAGTTGGCAAAGATTTACGAGACTGGATATAAGGACATTGTTTTCGTGGACATTCCGTATGCTGTGCAACTATACGTCAAATCCGCCGACCTCAACTATTTTCCAGCCTCAGCCAAGCTGGGCCACGCATACGAGTATGGCGCATTAGGATGTCCGCAAGACGCAGCATTGAGTATTCATTACTACACTATCGCGGCGCTTGGTGGCGACCCGACTGCCATGCTTGCCATGTGTGCCTGGTACATGGTTGGAGCAGAGCCCATGCTTCCTCGTAACGAAGAGGAAGCCTTTTGCTGGGCCGAGCGAGCTGCCCAGCGAGGTCTTGCTAAAGCTCAATACGCCGCAGGTTACTTTTTAGAAAACGGAATTGGGTGCGAACGAGATATCTTTGCGAGCACAGCTTGGTATCGTAAAGCAGCGGCAGGTGGAGATCAGAAAGCAGTTGAGAGGTTAAAGAATAATAGAAATATGGCTGAATCCAAACAGACCAAGTCGAAGAATAAAGGTCACTCTCAGCCACATCAGCAATCATCATTAGAGGAGGAGCAGCAGCAGCAACAACAACAATACCAAGATAATCAACCTCAGCATCAACCCCAACAGCAATCAAACGGTGGCAAACATAAAAAGAAGAAAGAGAAGTCCAATGAAAAAGATTGTGTGATCATGTAGAATAGTTTTATAAAAAAAAAAACAGGATATCTGGCTACAAACTATTTGAGTTCAAGTTTGATAACGTAACGAAAAAAAAGAGATATAGCAAACGCATATCGCTTTCAGATAAAACTGGTTGGCGATGTGTGTCTTTGCCTTCGTCTTGATGTTTGTACTGTTTATTCCGTAAATCGAAAGGTAGTAATTGACCCCCCAATTTTTAGCAATTTTGATCGTTGCATAGGTTGTAAAATCACTATCAAAAATAATTGTCAAAATAACAATTTGTATTGTCTTATTTCCTTTGTAACCTGGGATAGGGTTCTACGAATTGGGTAATGTCGAAAGCGTGGCGCTGATTTCCTATCCTTCCATACTACCACTACAATGTGGGGTGCAAAGCAAGATGAATAATACTGTTAGCTGGGTCTTTAAATTCGAGTTCGTGATGGTGATGAGAGAGATAAGCCATAGAGAAAAGCCATAGAAAAGACACAACAAAATCCAAAAAAAAAATAATAAAAAATACAAATATATAGCAAGACATTATGGATTATTACAAGCATTTGCGGATGCTGTAAAATTATTAATAAAAGAAATAATTTTACCAAAAGAAGCAAATAAATATATATTAATATTAAGTCCAATGATAACATTAATACCAGCATTAATAGGATGAGGATACAAAAAAATAAAACAATATTAAACAACAATATATAAAAATGAATGTCAATACGAATAAATACATACAAACCTAATACTACTATCCCGCGCACCAAATAGCTCTGTGCATAGACGTATAAAAATGGACTTATTTTCTTTTTCTATTCACCTCCACAGTCCACAATCAATAGTCAGGTACACTTTTAATCACACCTTGTGTAGTTTTCATCTTCCATCCCCCAATGCCGTTTCTTTATTATCATCCTGTCTTTATTATCTTCTCATTTCTCATCGCCAAAATAAATATAGAACCAGCTCAATGTTTTTCTATTTTTTTTTCTTCTCTTTCTTTAATTCACGTCAATAGATTCAAACTGACTTGGTTACTTCCTGCTTTCATTACTTTTCAAGCACACATACAATATCCTCCCCTCACTCGGTCACCACTATATACAAAACAATGCCTGAATTTCTATCGTCACACAATATTCCAATCCAATCTCACGATGACACAACTGCTGGTGGGATTCCCGTGACTGTGACATTTGATACTAGACCTAATAACCCTTGGTTGTCTTCAGGATCTGCTCTGTCTGCCTCTAACCATTCTGGTTTCAGTCAGAACTCAGCTCCCCGAGCTGGAAGTGCGAATTTTCATGTTCCACCTTCAACTACGCAGTCCCAGTCTTTTTCGGCTACTACTGGCACATCAGGCTCTCGTGACAATTTCCAATGGACAGATACTCAGTATATTTCTCCATCACTTTCACCTACCATTAAATTATTGTGAAAAATGAAAATCCAACGTTTCCACCACACAAAGATATGTTTTCTTTTTTCTGTAGCTCACTTTCCTTTTCAAACATTCATAAACTATACCAAGAACACTTTAGCTCTATATCAAAGCACTTGTCATTTTGATAAATTAGTTGACTTTTCTTTTTTTTATTTCACTTTTCTCACTCTATCTATCTCGTCAAGATATTTTTTATTTTTCTTTGACATAATTTTAGCTGTGGTCTTATGCATGCAGTTTAGGGCACGTGGATTACATATTAAAACTCAAATTTCTTTTGATAAGACCCTTGAGACTTTAATGGCGATATTCAATGGTCTATTAGATGATTAGATAAAACTAGAGAGAGTCAATGAACTTGAACCGTTGTATCTCGATAATCTGCATATATTTCCTTTTTGAGCTCATGTTTGAAATTAGAGGTAGAATTTATAAACAACATAAATTTGAAGATGATCAACAACAGACAATAAAATTTTGTTTTAAGCATTGTCGGTGCTGGTTTGCTTAGTCCTGGTCAATTTTTCTTTGGGTTGATATTTAAACCACACACATGTCTTCAACTTTCACCGTTCCTATTTTCACTTCATTGTACCTCTTATCAAGACACTATCACTCCATTTACAATAAACAATGTCTGAACCTCGAGTCTCACACAAGATTCCAATCCAATCTCACGATAGCACAACTGCTGTTGCAATTCCAGTGACAGCCACTGACTAATCAGTTGATTCCAGGCTTAGTAATTTTTGCTCGTCTTCAGGATCAGGTCTCTCTCCATCTCGCAATTCAGACTTCACTCCGAACTCAGCTCTCCCAGCTGCACCTGCTAATTCCCAATTTCCACCTTCTCACCCTCCAACTACACAGTTACAGCTTGCTCCAAATGACACAGCAAGTCCTCATGAGAACTTTCAATGGTCCGACACAACATATAGCCCTCCACGACTGTCACATGACTTGACGATACCTGGAAAGTTTCTCCATGATCGCTAATGCCCTGCATTATTAAAAGAGGGCAAAGGTAATTGTAAACTATTTTAGGGCTTGATGTTTGAACGTTCCAGCTGAAATAATCAAATTTTCAGTATTTTTCATCTAATTCATAACAAGTTAACTCGATATTAATTATCATCGCTTAAAAGTTCAATCTTTTATGTTTTGTTCTTTGTAGCACCCCAAATTCATTAATTTATTAATCTAAAATTTATACCCACAAAAACAATATATACATTATATGTATATATTAATAAAGCCAATGTAACTCTTGTGCATCATTTTTACTACACATATACCCATTAGACCTTGACATGGCCAGTCAAAAACTTCATTGCACAACTTCCACCATTGATCATAATATGAATCATAGGCAGACCTAAATCTTTGGCCTTCAAAACTTTGACCAAAAAATTAGGTATTCTATACCCCGAAAACATGCCAACTCCGCCAGAACTACCTAGCGTAATAGCAAATGAGGTTTCAGGAAGTACAGGGTCGGCGCTTTTATATTTGAACCCGGTGTCCTTTCCATATGGTGTCAAGGCTGGTTTAGATGAGGTAGCATCAGTGGTGGAAAAGAGAGTGGCAAGCTCAACAGTTAGTGTCTCTTTGATTGCGCCAGTCTGGCTTCGAAGACTGTCAAGGTTGCCGAGTGAGCGCTCAGACACGTCGCCAATCGTGTATACGCGAGGGTATCCCTTAACACGTAAATGCTGATCACAAAGAACCTTCTTAGATACAGGGTCAAGCATAGATGCAGGCAAAAACTTTGTATTGGGAGTTTGGCCAATTGTCGGGATATAAAGATCAACCTTTACACTATAAACACCCTTTTCAGAGCTCGACAACGATAAGCTGAATTGAGTTTCAGCATCTTTAGATGGCGACGACGCCTCTACTCTGCTTGGGATAATTTCAACCTTGAATTTCTTGACCAAGCGTTCAGCAATAACAGTACTCTGGGGGTTTGGAATGTGAGGCATAATGCCTGAACTGCCACTGTAAATGATTACTTTCTTGTCAGGGAAAGCCTCTTTAATTTCTGAAGCGAGTTCAACAGCCGTGCTTCCACCACCGCCAATAGCGATTGTCTGTGCCGTTTGGATCTTATCAGACAACCCAATCAAGAGATTTTCCAAATCCTTGTCGTCACCGTTATTCAAAGGCTTAAAAGCACGCGTACTGGTGCTAGCCCCTGTTGCAATAATAAGGCTATCATACTTGACCTCCAATTGTTGCTGAGCAGCATCTCCATCGGTACTGGCCAATTGAATAGTTTTGGATTCAGGATCAAGAGATACTGCATATCCCTTTACAAAATGCAATCCACTATTTTCAACTCCTGATTTCTTGTACTTGTCAAAGTAAGGCAAGAAATCCTGCTGAAGTTTACCAGCAGTAATCATTTCAGGTCGGGATACTGAGCGTGGAGAGGCAACTGCGTGGAAAAACTTGGTACTAGGCGAGATCAAAGTAACCTTGAAATCACCTTGATTCTTTTCAGGAAAGCCAGGGATAACTGATCCAAGTAGAGTGTGCGCAGTTCGAATGCCGGCGTAGTTAGCGCCAAGGATGACGATATTATGAACCATTGATGTTGCTTGTTTGTGTAATATCAAATTATAAGATAGAGGAGTTTGAGAAGAATTGATATAGATCTGTTAATTCAAGAAAAGGTGCCAGTCAATGCTCTATATATATACTTGTATTTTTTCTATACGTATTCAATATATTTTTGTGCTTCAATATATGTTTATTTTGGCTTGGTTATCATTAGCTCCGTTCGTTCACTACTGAGCTGGCATCTCCTACCAAGTACACCTATTTTAACCTCTATTATTTAATTTTTAAAGTATATCTTTTACTCCGGACTTTACAGAAATTAGGTGGTCACAAAAAAATGAAAACAACAAATAATAATGTCTTAAAATCTACCTAACTATTGTTTTATTTACTCTTATTATGCTTGTGAAAATATTTTTGGCTGTTTCTCTTTTGGGATAAAAAGGAAAATAACACAAAAAATTGAATTACAAATATTTCACATTTTGTATGGCAGAGAATTACAAATAGAAATGGGTTTTTTTTATTTTTTATTTATTAATTTTAAAACAAAGTTGTAATGCGGCTGGTTTTAATATGTCTGCATCGACGACGGCGATAGACAGCAAAAGACAACAAGGGGACGAGCAATGAGATATTGTGAGGTCCAGCGATTAAACTTATCGTGATTTGGCATGTGGATTGAGCCATTTGTATAGCCATGAAATATGTCATTAATAAAGTATTCAAAGATAGTCATGAAAGACCCTCAATTACAAAAACCTCCTGGTATTAATCTTTCACAAACATACACCAATATATTCTTCTTCTTATGACTTTAAGCTTATTTTTACAAAATATTTTAATAATATGTACCTGGTTGTTTTAAATATATAGGTGTCATGTCAAAACCATTCGATCTATTCATTCCTGAAATCACAAATCCTAGAGACTTGAAATAGCTCTCATATTGCAAAACAGATGGGAATGATACTTTTATCATCAGTTTTTTTTAATCAACATAGTCTTTTGTGTTTAAAGAAACATGGAAATAAGCCCAAATACCGAAAACCCGAATAAGAATAAAAATGATATCTTTGGATGTATTCTACAAATGTGATTAGTTGACGTCTTAAAGCCAGCCCCTCGCCCCTCAAATCTTATCAGCCCGGCTTGCACAATTTAATCCTTTCTTTTTTTTATTTATTTTAGATTTCTAAAATGAAAATGAATTTGATTACTATTTTTTAGTAATATTACAAATAAATGAAACTTAAATAGTAGAGGCATGTAAATCACATACGTACCAAAGTTATCTACTTGCGGATTATTTAGATTGTTTTTTTGTTTTGCCATTGGGATCTTCAAATCATTTGTAAAATACTAATTGTGTTTTTATTCAACTGGCTAATTTGAATTCAATTCACTTCGTCCTGTTTTGTGAGAAGCAAATTAAAATTGTCTTGTTAATTTATTTAACTCATGTTATTATTATTACAAAATGAAATTATATGATTTGCTATGTTATTGTGAACCATGAATAATTAGTAAACTCATTGTGCTTCATGATTTTAAGAATATTTCTTGTCTTGTCATTTTCTGTATTAAATTGTGCGTGGTCTTTTTAATCCGAGCTATATACATTTGCCTTACTCAAACCCCCACTTGACTTATTACCTTGTAAAACACATTCAGGTGTGCCGTCAGGCGAAGGCGAGCGGTGTAATCCAGACTGGTGATGAGAATGACTGTGGGTGCTTGAAGTTGTTGTATTAGGATTTAGTACAGCCGCAGATGACGAAGGTGACGAAGAACTTGTCTGTTGGAATTCAGGTTGAATTGTCGTAGAGGCAATTCCATGCCCACGCATACAAGTACGAATGCGCTTGGCTAGCTTCATAAATTCATCAGGACCACTGGATACTGAAACATGCAAGGTGGCCACATTCAGATTCTCACTGAGAATCCAAATATGGAGATCGTGAATATCAATGACGCCAGGCAGCGAGACAATGTCATCACGAACCGCATCAGCATCAACACTTTGTGGCACTCCTTGTAGCAAAATGGCAGATGTGCGGCGACATAACGGAAGTGCCGACGAAAAGATAATAGCTGTAATCACAAGTGAAGTCACTGGATCCATGTAGAATTTCCAGGAGTAATCAGTCTTCCAAATGAAAAGAGCGGTGATGATAACTCCAATGTTACCTAAAGCATCTCCCATGACGTGGAGAAATACTCCTTCCATGTTGAGAGACTTTTGAGGAGCACTGGAGCCCTTGGCCTTGACATGGAAATGGTCCTGGTGAGTGGTCGATGATACCGAAAGACTGCGAGTATGATGGCGTGGTTCTGTAGGAGCCGAACTAATGGCTTCAGGAGCAGGATGGGCTTCACTGTCAGAGTCTGAACCAGTACTATTGTAGTTGGGGTTTTGAGCAGAAGCATCCAGCAATCCAGTGGTTTCAGAAATTTTCGACAAGTAAGAAGAAGGCAGAGCCTCAGCAATAGGCGCATTGTCATCAACAAGACGCTGCTGATATGTAATATCTACAGCATGCTGGTGAGAGTGTGCGTGCTCATGACCATGGGAGTGGGAGTGACCATTCTCCTCGTCTTCCAAAACAGCGGCGCCTCCATGAGAATGAGAATGACCATGCTCATGGAAGAGAACCAGTCCAATGAGGTTGGACGCCAGTCCAGCACACCCAACAATCAGAATTAACTTGGGATTTGAAATATCTGGAACTTGAATGAATCTCTGAATGGCTTCCAAAAAGATAGTCATACAGAGAGCAATAAGGAAAACAGCATTGATCAATGCACCCAAAATCTCGGCGCGCTGCCAGCCATAAGTGTATTTTGAATCAACACCTCTGGATTTAGCAACTTTGACGGCCCATAAAGCAACAATGAGAGAGAAAATATCATTGAGCATGTGGAACGAATCAGCAATCAAGGCTAGTGAGTTGACTGTATATCCAATAATTATTTCAAGAAAGAAAAAGACTGTGTCCAGCGCCAAAAGCGACAGGATTCTAATTTCCTTTCCCTTCATTGAATATGTTTTTTTTTCTTTAAATACAAAATATATGTAAAAATAATAATATATTCTATCAGGAAGAAGAAAGAAAGAAGAAGAAGGAAAAAAAAATAATTATTTAAACTGAAGAAAGGAAACAGAATTTATTACTGAGATGACTATCTGTTATGAAATTGTCAACAATTTGAGAGATGACCCAGACTGAAATATACTCACGTATACAATATACTTAAGAATTGGCACTTTTTTTCCACCAAAACACAAGACAACCAGTCGTTTATAGCGGCTTGGTAAACATATCCAGCCGATTTTCGGCTGGGCTGCGGTGTATATTGCCCGATTGGCCACTAAAAAAATTTTGCTGAATTTTCGTAGTATTTTTTTTAACGAAATTTAAGAGAGAAAATGAAGGTAAGAAAAAACTTCACCAAAAAATGAATTCGAGAAGACCCCAAATTTTTTGGGAGAAGAACCGAACGGCTAAAGCTGTGGACCTACCTTAAAAGCTTGTTTATGTCAAATAGAAACAAAATCCGAAAACGAGGATTCAAAAAATTACTTTTTGGGCTCATTTTGCATAGTGAAAACAACCGTCAAGGTGGGAAGGTGGAAGAAAAATAACCAGGAAGGTGATGCCACAACCATTCTGCCCAAAATGTACAGCTGACAAATGATTAGTAAATGATGACAGATATATTGTCATCATTGACACATTATTTGTCATGATTACTTATGCTTACTCATGATTACTTTTGATTCGTGTTTTTTTTTGTACGGCTGATATCTTCGATTTATAACTTTGCTATATAACGGCTCTGCACAGTGAACCACATTCAACAAGGATTTCTCCCCTACTTTACCAACACAAACTACAAAAATCATTAATTTGTATATTATAACGTAACTGCCATAATTTTATTTTATTTTTTCATTTTCTTATTATAACTACAATATCATTATGAAAATACTACACAAGCAGAAATAAAAAAAATATGAAAATATAAAAATAATAATAATAAAAATTAAACATCTTAAATTTTTCGTCTCTTTGAGCGACGACGACTCGAAGAACTATCTGAGCTTTGAACGGCTGACGAGTCATTATTGTTACGACGTTGAGGTCCACTTTTGTCTCTAAGTGTAGAGCCCCCTGAAGAAGTAACTGACGGAGTCATTAAAGTCATTTCAGCCAGTTGCCGCTTAGGTCCGTGTACATTCGTTTGTAAGTTGAGGGTTCGTGCATCCTTGATAAGTTGCTTGCGTGTTTGTTCAAGTATCTGCCACTGATTCTTAAGCTTCCATAAACAGTCCGCAAGGTCATCCGCAGCCACGCGCCATTCATCTTCGGCGTCGAGTGAAATAGAATATAGCGCATTTATAGATTCAAAAGCTAGGGGGTTGTGGGAGTAAGGTTTGTTTTGCATGGCTGCGAGCTCTGCTTGGTGTTCAAGAAATTCATAATCCTGGTCATCTGTTTTGTTGATAATATTCGTAGAAGTGGCGCTTGTATCTTCATCCTCTTTTGCGACGGCAGCTCGCCGACCTCTGCGTAGTCCGGAAGCTTGGCCAGGATTAGCAGCCTTACGACCTCGTCCAGGTCTTCCTTTTGGTCGACCTACTGGTTTGGCAGGAATGGGCTCTATAAAAGTTGGAGCAGGAGCAACAACAACAACTTCAGGAGCGGAAACAGTAGTTGCTGCTGGTAGTGGCTCAGATACAACTTGAGGTAATTCAGAAGCTTTTTGATTATCACGTATTGCAGGAAGTTCTGTCACCTGTTTGGACCCTCCATTGATTGCTATACTACTACTTGTTTGGTCTTCATCTTCATAACCATCTGCTTCATATTCTTCTTCATCATCATCGTCGTCTTCACCATCCTCTTGAATGATGGATTGTCTACTACTCCTCCTCAGTGAGCTATTTCGTCTTGTGTTTATTACAACCCCTTGATCCTCTAAAACTTGGGTATCCATGCTAGTACGTTTCTTTCTGGTTCGTTTTCTACTTTTGTCATCGCCCATCGTATTTGCACTGGCTGTAGCAGTAGACGTTGAATACTTCAAAACAACATGCCTGCTTGGGCGAGAGTCGAGCATTATAATCCAAAGAGTATCGCTTGAGTTTGAATAAAAGGGAAAAGAAAGAAAAAAAAATAAATGATAAATAAATAAAAAAATATAAAAAAAACCCAATGTTCTGGAAAAACGATGTGACAAAAGATGAAAAAAGGTGGAAAATAAAAGAAAAAAAACAAAAAACAAATAGAATTACACTTTTTTTTTGTGATGAACTTTTTTAGGTCTTAATTTTTCTTTTATTCTCTCTCGTTGTTGTTGAATTCTGCATGGTAGTTTCTGCGTACCCAGGTACCACATGCCTGCTTCTTTGAAGTGTATTTGGCTACCCTTGCCCCGAATCCCATTCTTGCCGACTATACCTTTCCGTTATAATTAGGCTATTAGGACACAAATCCAAGTTTTCACTGGATCATTATTTGGCGAGGCTAGGAACACACCAGAAATTACTCAAAATGAGAATCTCGGTACTGTTGATATTGCTAGGAATATCAAGAGGAGTGATTTCTGATCGTGAGCCTGATGATAAGTGGCAAGACTTTTCTTCAGCTACTCTGCTACAATTAAAGTGAGACAGAGCCAAAATATGGATACTTTCAACCTAATACTAACATTATTAGGCAAGAATCTGAGCAAATGTTCTGGCATGGCTGGAACGCTTATATGAATCATGCGTTTCCAGATGATGGATTACGGCCATTGACATGTGATGGACTTGAGAGAGACCTAATTGATCCTTTTAATTCGGCACGAAATGACGTCCTTGGAGGCTACTCGCTAACACTTGTTGATAGCTTAGATATGTTTGCAGTCCTAGGGGATCAGGTGGGGTTTGAAAAATACGTGGATAAAGTAAGGAAATATGTGTCGTTTAATGTTTCATCAACAGTCCAGGTGTTTGAAACTACGATCCGTGGAATGGGAGGTTTACTATCCGCACATTTATATGCATCGACACCTAGGCTAGGGATGGCCATCGATGGCTATGACGGACATTTATTAAAATTAGCATATGACTTAGGAGAAAGGTTACTTCCTTCTTTTGAGAATCCTTCAGGGATCCCTGCCCCTCGCGTCAATCTGCGGCACGGACTAGCAAACGGGATGGCCAAGATTACACCTGAAGGTGAGCCCGATGTTACAGAAACTTGTACATCTGGTGCCGGGTCTTTGCTACTGGAGTTTGGACTCTTGTCACGATTGACTGGCGATCCTCGATTTGAGAAAGTAGCAAGACGTGCATTTTTCTCTATATACTCACGAAGGTCTGATTTAGACTTAGTGGCCATGTCCATTGATTCGCAGACTGGCCAATGGCAATCTCCATTGACGGGAAACGGAGCCAGCATTGACTCGTACTACGAGTATGCACTCAAATATTCTATTTTGTTTGGCGATAGTGACTTTATGCGAGTGTTTAACAGATTATACCGAGCATTAAAATCACATAGTTTTGACGGCTGGGCGTTTCGTAATATTAACTACGAACGAGCTACGGTAATGACGAGATGGATTGATTCTTTAGCTTCATTTTTTCCATCACTGATGGTTCTCGCAGGCGATATAGAGAACAGCATTAAAACACACATATTTTATTACAAGATTTGGGATACATTTTCAGCTTTGCCCGAACGATGGAGCTTACTCCCGCGCGGCAATGTTAGTTCAGGCAACTCTCCGGTAGTGTTGGAATGGTATCCTCTAAGACCCGAGTTCATAGAGTCCAATTATTATCTATACCATGCTACCAAAGATCCTATGTTCCTAGAAATTGGTCGCAGAGTAATGAGTGATTTGCAGCGGTATAACAAAGTCCGTTGTGGCTACGCTGGAATTCAAGACGTTTTGTCCGGTAAACTGACAAACCGGATGGAAAGCTTTTTTCTGTCTGAGACAGTCAAGTACTTATATTTGCTCTTTGATCGAGACCATCCGTTGAATAACGAGTACTCTAACTTTGTGTTTTCTACTGAGGCACATCCAATGTGGTACGATGAAGACATCCTGGAGCATGCTGGCCATGGCCGATTTGAAAAACTGCGATACATGAGTACTCAGAGGAGTGCCGATTTAAACACAAAAGCTGAGAATACTAAAACAGTTTCATCTGAACCCTCAGGTTTAAAAAGAATATTACAAAAATTCATTCAGTTCATAGATCATTTATTGTTACTACCAGAAGTGGAACAATATCTAGAGGAAGTTCAAAATTCCCAGCAGCCAGAACCAGCTCGGAAGTTGTCAAGATCATCGTCATCAGGGCAGCGGTCTTCCCGTTTGCATGGCAACTCCAGTTTGCGGTACTGGTATGAAGAGCAATGCGAGGTACCTTTGCCTTGGTGGCATATGCAAGAAACCTCGTTATTAAATAACTTCTATAGCAAGGTTGGATCACGGATGGATCTTTATAATTTAGACTGCATGTACGATTTTAGCCGCCCTGTAAAGAACATCCATAGTGGCGACGAAGATGGCAGTCGACAACCGAGTCTTTTGGGAGAAAAATTTTACAAGCGCTACGTGAATCCTCACACGACCTGTTTACAAGTTGGTGGTGGTGGCTCAAAAAGAAAAGCTGCTAGTATGGATTTGATTATTGCAGTTCCTCAAGATGCAAGCCGAGGTTTGGTGCTGTGGCGGCACGAGGGTGGCGAGATTGAAGCTACCAGTTTGAATGGTATGCGAGTAAAGTTAGTCAAGAGCCGCACAGAAATCAACACCACTAATGGCAGCAACTCTACAAATACGAATACTAATGCCAGTACTAATGCCAGTACTAATGCCAGTACTAAGACCGACTGGGTTTTGAGGGTTGTTGATGGGATTGAGATTGGGGAAAATGATATTTTGTGGGTTCACGAACTGAGTTCTATGAATCGAAATAATGAAAAGTTTATTGAAGTTATGGGGGATGGCCAGGTTTTTATGAGAGGCAGTCTGGTACGAAATATTAAGGTGATTGGGGAAATGAACATGAAGAACGAAAAATAAAACAAGAAAAAAATACAAATAAAAATAAAAACAGACAACAAACTTTGATTAATTAATTACTCTGGTGCAGGGATACAAGAATGGTCAAAGGATAAGGTTAGTTTGTTGGTTATCATTTAGTTTTTTTTGGTTTTTGTTTTAATGAAGAAAATAGGTTTTGAGTCATTGCTAAAGTCAGATTAAAGGAGGGAGAGTATTTGAATTAGGGGGGATTTCAGAAGAACGACGACCTAGTAGCGGTAAGTAACCGTTCATAAATGCCAGGTGAGGCAAGGTAAAACAAGAGAAGGTGTAAGACAAGGCAAGACAAGGCATTATCGAGTCAAAGGGATCATCCGGAAACAGTCTTTGAGTTCTTTGTGGGTGATTGGAGGAATTGAAGTCAAGTTGATGGCCAAGGCGGATATAATTAACAAGACTGTTGTGTAGAGAGATGGTTTGGAAATGGAATAGGTAATATTCATTTTAAATGCTGGGCATCGCTGATAGATCAAGTCAAGTCTGGGGGTGATGTTTAAGATTGTTCTGGTTTTGACGAAATTGGCATTTCAATTTAGAGCCGGTTATTATCATTATTACTATCATCATCGTTCTTAATATAATGTTTTATAAGGCACTTGATGACGGTAAATATGGAGGTCTAATTTTATTGTTAAAGTTCTTATTGGCTTTGTGATGTTGATCATGAAGGCCAAATGAAATCAATGAGCTTACGCTAACATAGAAAGTTATTACATAATAACCTTACATAACAGATATATTATACCACATACAGGGTGCTGCGCATAAATATTCTCAATTGGGTTAGATAAAAACAACAAACCACATGGAATGTGTGTGTGTGGGAGTGTAAACCACCACACTTTGTCTGACATGGATATCCATCATCTCCAGTGTAAGATAATTTTTATTTATATAATTTTTTATTTATTTATTTTTATTTAATTTTTTTTATTTGATTTTTTTTATTTGACCCTCATCGTCCATCTTCGACCTGACTCTACTTTTTATCCTTAAATTTGATTCTTCAAAATCTTTACGTTCTAGTTATTATTACTCTTATTTCTTCTTATTGAAACTGACATGCTTCCATGTATATATACAATGACAAGTAAACAAAAAATTAATTTACATTTCGTTTCTCCCTCCGTACTAAAGAAAGGCGAAAAATAATTAACATGGAATCAAATAAAATAACTGCTTAAAATGCAGGAAAACTTTAACTTGGAAGCTTTTTTGTGTGGTTTTGCTTTGAAAATGACAAGATGAAAATGAATTTAAGTCAACTGAACTGAATAAAAGCGAACATGGGACTTGTTTATTATTATCATTTTATGTTTATTTTATTTTATGTTTATTTTATTTTATTTTACATTTTATTATTATTATAGTCTGCTTTTTCTGGTATTATATATTTATTTTTTTGGTATTTTACTAGGTACTTTCATGTTTTTTTTGTTTCTTTATTTTTATTTTTATTTTTATTTTTATTTTTATTTTTATTTTTATTTTTATTTTTATTTTTATTATTTTTATTTTTATTTTTATTTTTTTTTTTTTTTAATTCTTTTTTATTTTTATTTTTATTTTCATTTTTTTTTCTTCTTCATTTTTATTTTTATTTTCATTTTCATTTCATTTTCTCTTCTTCTTTTTTCTTTCTTTTCATCTCTTGCTCACCTATAACCTCTGATCCAACACTAGAATCAACAAATCATCGACCTCATCATCAGTTCATTTTCCTAAGATCACCATTCTCATCTCGTCTCATTTTTATTTTTTTTTTCCTTATTTACCTCTCCGTGCATCCTTCCAGAATTTCGTCGTCATCGAGAGCCTCTTTAGGCTCCATCAATTTTACTGCACCAAAAACTACCCTGTTACATACCCACTGCAATACAATATCATATCCATCTCAACACTGTCCCCCACAACCATCTCATCCAACGAGAACCTCAGTGATCGAGTCTACTAGTCCCTCTGATCGCTGTCTCAATAGGTTCTCCAGCACCCAAATCAAATAAATGTTCGCCGGATTCGCACGATCACTCGGTTTCGACCGGATACAACCGAACCCCAGCCCATCAGATATTAAGACTACTTGTAAGGATATTCCGATAAGCCCTGCAGCGCATAATCACAGCAACACGGATCACCAATGCCCTGCCAACAATAATTCAGCAGTGGCTGCTTCTTCCTCCGTAGAATTTCATGCAAAGGATTCCCTTGCTGCTGATACTGACACCAGCCCTTCTGATGCTGCTGCTCTAAATGCTCCTGCTGACGCTCCTGCTGCTGCACCCGCTCTTCCTTTCTCTTCCTCTGATCAGAAGCGCCCAACGCAGCAACCATCTCCTCCAAACTCTTCAAGCTGCTCTCCAACTTCCCCTTCACCGATAGTGGCTTCCCCAAACTCACTATCTCCTTCCAACTCTCTCTCATTGACTGATCCAACGGCTACTAATACTACTTTTCTTTCTTCCCTTTTATCGCCCAAGGCTTGGCTTACAAAGGGAAGCTCAAGCTCAACGTCCACCTACACAAACTCTACAAAACAGCATCATTCCATATACTCGACACCCTCTTCCTCCACGTCCTCATTGTCTCCTCCAAAAAGCCCCATCAATTCTTACTGCGTCATTTCTCCGGAAGTTCCTAGTTCCTCAGAGCTCTCTTCCTCATCCCATAGCCTATCCACACCCACAAACTCCCATTCTGTAGACACCATAGGTCCTCCAGTCCTCTCCACCGAGGCAACCTCTGGAAGGTTTTCTCCTACCACTTCTAGCACTACAACTACTGCACTTTCCATCCACAACGCAGAAGCGGAACACATTTTCAACTCCATCAAGCATATCCAAAAACCATCTGGCATCTCTAGTCCGAAAAATTCGGCTTCTTCGCCTCCTCTTGGATCCAAATTACTCAATAGCACTAATCTATCTGCCTACAAATCTACTCTTCAATCAATAAGATCCATCCAATCTAAGCATAATCAAATAATGGAAGCTGCACCCAAGCCCACAACCACTACCATTTCGGATGTTGCAACTCCCCAGACTGCAAATGCTGTCTTAGGAACACTCAAAGTTCGCATTATCGAAGCAACAGGACTCAAAGTTGTTGCAGAATCATCCTGTCCCTATATTGTTTGTACATATGATTCTTCTGAATTTATTTCAAATGGTGCTCCGTCTTCACTGGTGGCGGACTTGAGCAACTCTGGCATCGCCATTCCATCTAAGAATCGGCAATCATCTAATCTTACTCTTTCCCGTACAAACACATCAACAAATTTATCGACACCAGGAAATCCTACTTGGAAAGATGAGGCTCATTTTGATGTTATTTCTGAACAAGCTGAGTTAGATATTAGCATCTATGATGCCCACTCAAACGACCTATTTCTAGGACATGTTAGCATTCATCCACAACTAACCACCCAGTCTTTTTCCGACATGTGGCTACATCTTGAACCACGAGCTAACGAGACTGTCACTGGTGATGTTCGTGTACAGTTATCTTACGAGCGTGTGCGCAATCGCCGTATTGGGCCTGACGACTTTGAAGCAATCCGCTTAGTTGGCAAGGGTACTTTTGGTCAAGTTTACCAGGTTCGCAAGAAGGACACAAATCGCATTTACGCTATGAAAATTCTTTCCAAAAAGGTCATTGTGCAGAAAAAGGAAATTGCTCATACAATTGGTGAACGCGATATTCTAGTTCGCACTGCGCTAACAGACTCGCATTTCATTGTTGGGCTCAAGTTTTCTTTCCAAACACCTTCAGACTTGTATTTGGTGACAGATTATATGTCAGGCGGCGAGTTGTTTTGGCATTTGCAAAAGGAAGGTCGCTTTGCTGAGGATCGTGCCAAGTTTTATATTGCCGAACTCATCATTGCTTTGGAACACCTTCATGATAATGACATTGTTTATCGTGACCTTAAGCCAGAAAACATTCTTCTGGACGCAAATGGTCATATTGCTCTTTGTGATTTTGGACTTTCTAAAGCTAATTTATCTACCAATGGTACCACCAACACTTTTTGCGGCACTACTGAATATCTGGCGCCTGAAGTACTACTTGATGACAAGGGTTATACAAAAATGGTTGATTTCTGGTCTCTGGGTGTGCTTGTCTTTGAAATGTGCTGTGGATGGTCGCCTTTTTATGCTGAAGACACTCAGCAAATGTACAAAAACATTGCATTTGGCAAAGTAAGATTTCCTAAGGATGCCTTATCATCTGAAGGTCGCAACTTTGTGAAAGGTTTACTAAACCGCAACCCACGTCACCGTCTAGGTGCCAATGATGATGCACGCGAGCTGCAGGCGCATCCATTCTTCCATGATATTGATTGGAATTTAGTGAAGGCTAGAAAGATCCAACCACCGTTTAAACCCCAAATCACAGCGGGTGAGACTGATGCGTCTAACTTTGATCCGGAATTTACACAAGCGTCGACCAGCGTTATGCGCCGTGGATTTCTTCCAATGGGGTCTACACCCTTATCGCCTGGCATTCAAGCTAAATTTCAAGGTTTTACGTATGTTGGTGAGTCTGCTATGGATGATTTATTTGGTGTTCGTGGTGCAGCAGCTACACCTGGTAGTTTGGGTACATCGCTGCGTAATGGACCGCCACCATCGCACTTTCAGGAAGCGGGCATTGAGTTGTATGATGACACTGATATACAAAACACCATGGACTATAATAGTGCGAATGGATTGAGCAACAATGAACTCCTCAAAGATGAAGGCATCCAAGCAGATGCAGATGTGGGAATGTTAGACGATGATGACTTTGTCAATGGTCAACAGTTTGAAATGTAATTATGAACGAATATTACAGGAAAAATACAAAAAAGAACCAAAAAAAAAAAAGAAGTGGAATAATATATATATACAATTATATATTGAAATGATAACCTTTATATTATTATAATCAGATTTTGAGAAGAGATCGTTAATTATTTCTTTTAAACCCTTGTAGTAGGAAGGATGAAATCAAATAAAATAAAAATAAAAATACGAAATAAATAACTGAATAAACAAATAAGCAAATAAATAAATAAATTAAAATACGACACGAAAAGTCATGTGTTTGTGAGAGTATGGGAACACACAAGGAATATGAGGGTCGGATTGTACCTGAAATGAACTGATGATGAGCTGTTGCTGGCTGTGGTTGCATGGTTGCAAGTACCGAAAGGCTGCTACTAGTTGTCTGAATTTGGGTCATTTCTGATTTCTGAGCTATGAAAAAAAGGGTCATTTTCCGATAGAAATATAAAAAAGAACAAGAAGAAGAGGAATTTGTAGTTTCAAGTGAGATGATAATTTCAATGCTCATCATTTAAATCAGCAATAAAAATAAAAATTATAATAATAATAATAAAAAACAACCAACTTAACTATAGTATTAATAGTAATAAAGCCGTCTGTCTTCTGCCCATTTCATTTCGCATGAAAATTCTGGTGCAAGCGATTTCACTGTAATTTTCTATTTTTTCTATTTTATTTTATTTTATTTCCATTATTTATATATTTATTTCTCTTCTTCTTTCTTTTCTTTCATTTTATATTTATATAAATATATTCATTTCATTTTATTTTGATTTATATCTTTTATTATTCCTTTCGCTCTTTTTGTTCTCTTGTTTGGAGAGTCAAATCGTCATTCATAAATCGTTCGCTCTTCTCTGCCCGCCATGAAATCAACATCTTCTGTGCCGTATTTCACAGGATTTGGCAGCAGCACCAGCAGCAATAGCCTTCCCCAAGTCTCAGCAATGGCGTCATCAGATTCTGAGCAACAGCAGCATGGGCATCAGCATCAGCATCACCCACAACAACAGCAGCTGCAAAGTCAGCAGGCACCTCCCAGTACTCAGTCTTCTTCCGCAAAATACAATTCAATTCTTCCACTTCCTTTGCCTTTACCTTTGAATGCCGCCTCTCAATCTCAATATTATCCTAATATTGCTGGCGCTGGCGGCGCTCGTACCACGACTTCCGCTACTACCGCTGCTATTCCTGCTAATGTTGCCATAGAATCAACGCATAGAACCAGCCTCACTGACAGTGACCTAATGCTGAGTCAGATGTTAAATAATCCAGCCGTCAAAACTGAAAATCTAGACAGACAGAATCATCATCATCTCCATCTCCATCTTAATCCTCAACTCCAACACCAACAGACTAATTTCCAACGAGACCAGCATCACGAAATCTCTGTTTTGAATGACTCTCCTTCTTATTTGAACAGCAGATCTTTTACTGTGAATTCCAATAATTCCACCACCATCACAAACCATAATAATAGTCATCACAGCAATAATAGTAACATTAATTTTAACAATAACAATAACAATACTAATACCAATATCATGAGTGGGAACCAACAGCAACAAAGCGACAATAAACAATCAGTGAATAATACTTCATCTTCAGGACCAAATGATTTTGTGAGTATGGGTAATAACTTTATAAGGGGTTTGCTTTCTTGTATTTTACTAACTATGTGTGCTTGACCAGGTTCGCAAACTATTTTCGTAAGTTTATGGACAAGAAATGTCCGGTGTTTTTTTTTTTTTTTTTCACTTCTAACTTTCCTTGCTTAGCATGCTTGAAGAACCAGAGTATCGGGATGTGGTTACATGGACTAAATCCGGAGACAGCTTTGTTGTTATAGATGTAAGTTTTTTCACTTTAATCATGGTTATTTTGTGGTTGCTATTGTTGCCCTTAATCAAATCTAACACTCTAATTTCCTGAAAGACAAATGAGTTTACTCGAACCATTCTACCTCGACATTTCAAGCACTCAAACTTCGCTAGTTTTGTGCGACAGTTAAACAAATATGATTTCCATAAGATTAGAGCTAATGCCGGTGATACCTCATCTCTCTACGGAGATAACGCGTGGGAGTTCAAGCATCCAGACTTTCAACTTCATAACAAGGATCAAATTGATAATATCAAGCGAAAAACAGTCAATTCGCGAAAACAGCAGCAATCACAAGCACAGGAAAACTCTGCTGCCGCGCCTGCTATTTCTTCATCTACTACATTGCCTCAACAGCAACAACCACATCAGCAACAAGATCTGCTAAATTCTCCAATTAATGCTGCTGGTGGAGTGGCTGCTGCGGAACATGTATCACGACTGGAATCTGAACTAAATGCAATGAGAGTTGCACAAAATGAACTCACAAGAGAATTACGTGCTCTGCGGGACCAGCATGCCACAACCATACATCGACTTACAACGCTCCAACAGGTTCATAAAATTTCAGACGATGTGTTACGGCAGTTAATTGTACTAGAAACAGCTAACCGTAGGAATGAATCCAATTACGCCCAATTTTTGAATCTTCTTACCACATTGAACACCACAGAATCGACCCGAAATGAATCATCAATTGTATTACCAGCGCAAAGAATGATTCAACCAACATACACATCATCCGCTAATGAATTACAGTCCAATCAGATACAGTCATTACCGCCATTATCAGATCACAAACGATCAGCTTCAACAAATAAACTTTCATACCTTGTTTTGCTTGTGGAAGATGATGATCGTAGTGTCAAAGTCTGTCGCAAATTTTTAACGCAGTACGGATGCGAAGTAGATGTTGCGAACGATGGTGTGAGTGCCGTAAAACGGGCACAATGCAGTACTTACGATATGATTCTGATGGAAACTGTAATACCGCAACTTGATGGTCTCAGTGCGACAGAGCTAATCCGCAAGTTTGATACAGGTACACCTATAGTTGCAATGACCAGTAATGTCACTACATCAGACGTTGATAAGTACTATAGACATGGAATGACTGATATTTTGCCCAAGCCATTTACCCGAGACGATCTTGTTCAGTTGTTGGATCTTCATTTGAAGGGTAGTGATGCAGATGGAGTGGCCGAGACTTTAGACACCAACAAGCAAACAAATGCATATGGAGCTATCAATTCAACCACCACTCCAGCTGGTGGTAATGGTACTAGTACAGGTGCAGGCGTTGTTACTGGTGCTAATACCAGCACCAACAATAATACTGGTAGCTATATACTACCACCCCCTTCGTCAGCATTTCAACAAGGAAATGAGCATCCATTACCAAGTGTGAGTGAACTTGGGCAATCCACAATGGACGCATCTACAGGAGGATTATATCAAAGTAAACGACCTGAAGACGATACAAATTCACAATTGAACAATGGTATGAAGAAACCTCGATTATTTTAATATTTTTTTTTTGATTTCTTTGTATATAAAAGAAGAAATGGAAATGAAAGAAAATAACAGGAGGGGAAAAAAACAAAAAGAGGTGACATTAGTGGTAGTTAATAGTTATTTCGTGAAAGTGCATTGCATCATGTTCTTTAGAATCCATAGAAGTCAAACATTTTATTTATTTCAGAAGTATAAATATACAGCAACTTTTTATTTCCCATTATATTTTGCTTTCAAGTATCCAGAATTGGCGTACTTTCTAATTCTTTTGGTTTTTTATTTATTTTAATGTCTTTTTTTGTGATGATGCTTATTTTGAATTCATTAATTCCAGTTGAAAAAACGTATCTAGATCTATTACATCTTCTCTCGATTTTTGGTTCATTATCTTAAACGAGATAGTGAAGGTTATATCACATAGCGTGAATTAATACATAAATAGATATACTTTTCCAAAGGAAAGGTGGTCTTAAATCAGTAGTAAAGTGTATCGTTCTGTCTTTTCCTTTTTTTTCTTCTTGGGTCATTTTCAAATATCATCCAACCTTTATTTTACTAAATAGTTTATTGAGAGTCCAACTCCTTTTGCTCACGTTTACAGCGTGGGCATACACAAATGAAACCCCAGTTATGGCGCAGTTCATCTTGTCGCTCACGTAACCCTAGTTTCGGATCAACATAAGTGACCTTGAGTTCTTCATTCCCTTTAATATCAGCAATGGTCACAATCTCAAGTCCGTCTGCACGTTTAGGATGAAATTTGGCATGCACGTTGGGCTCACAAGAATGATTCAGATGAGATTGAATCATGAAAATAGCTCCATTCACATTGTTTAAATTGAACGCTCCAACGCCATCCATAAATTCTTGATAGCTTAGTTCGTATACTTTTGAAACAACAGCAGATAGTAATTGGTGCGCTTTGATCCAAAGTTCTTCTACTTGCTCTTCGCCAAATACGCTTGCGTTTTGAATCGTTCCCTTTGTAGAGGAATGGTGTCTTACGTCATGACCAACTGTTGCTAGGGATTCGTACTGCTGCTTAAGTAACGACGGCTTTCCAATAGTACTGGTGCTTTCCTGGCGCAGACGTGTTAGCAAGACAATACCATATGCATAGGCACCCATCCACTTGTTGTCCACACAAAAGTCTTCAAATTTGATCCAATCGTCCCTCTTAACCTTGCCTGTTCCATTCGAATGCCATGTGAAACCGTGGATAATATCTTTACTTCGACATTTCGAGTCACAGTACCGAGCTCCACACGTACTTTGAGGACAACTGGTTGTTCCTAAAGAGCCTTTGCGTATTCCTCGATTTTGAAATGGAGTACCACAAAATGCGCAGGCATTGCCTTGCCGCACTGACTTTAAAATTTCTAATGGAATTACCAAAACCAATGGAGCTTCATCCCACAGCACTGTATCTTTCTTGATATCTCTGACTGCATGGAACCCTTTACCTCGGGCTTTTGAAGTCACAAGTCTAACTTGGTTGTTGGTTCGAGCTGCTAGGTCAAGGCCTGGCATTTCCTTTGACCGAATCTGGCTGGCATACTGTTGTTCATGGTATAGTTGTTGTTTCTGCTCAGCTGTTTGAGGTAATAAATTGACTGCTTTCAAGCAACTCTTCAGCCTGTTTACACTAAGTGCCCAGCTAGGATTTTGTGCCTTAATGGCGGCATGAAGTTTGGCCATTCCAAGGGATTCAGTTCGTGGTTCACTTTTCCATAATGCCACAACTGCCATGACCACCTCACGGTCATGAGGCGTATAATCTGCAGTCTGAGGTGCTATCTCTTCACTCATATTGCAAAAAACAAAACAAATTTTCTATAAGTCTATTGCTTTACTGTTCTTTAAATTCCAATTAGGACCAAATTAAAGGGCATATTTTTCAAGTTGATGCAATTTTTTCAGCCTTAGACTGGCCCTAACCTTGATCCAAACATTTTCAAGTTACTGGACGTAAAAGCCTTTAACAATTGCTCATTTGAGGGCTCAAGATCAATTTAAATTCCGATATAAACTGTTTAATTAAAAAGAATTGATGAAGCTGAGAAAAGTGAGAATGAAAGATAGTAAAAATTTACTACTTTTTATTGGGTGCGAGTGGTTTTTAGTTTTCTGTGGTCATTCTGGATAGCAATAATCAACTGTTGTTCACTTAAAAACAAAGGGTTGTTCAAGGGATTGTTAGGCTCAAATATTTAAGCAGCCGTCTTATAAAAGAATAATTGGATGTCTTAGAACAAAGTTCCTGCTATTTATGAGAGTTTTATCAAGCATCCACTAAATGAAGATTCATGTGTTTTAGTAATACCACCACACGTACAGTTCTCACTTTGAGTCGCTCTTTCGTTCTTCCCTAAAAAGAATGAAAGCATTGCTTAGGTCTAATAAATTCAATTGGGCTTAATGTTAATAGTTTGATATTTGGCTAGATCTTGAAGTTGAGCAGTGAGACGATGATGAAGATACGTTCGGACAAGTCTAAAGAGATCGCGGGAATGAATCAACAACTTCTGAAAGTATATCTACCTCCAAGTGTCTTAAGAAATAACGTCATGGGTTTGTATTTATAATGACCAACTGTTTCACATGACAAACTCTCTACTCTGGCGAAGGTTTTACAGGGAAGGAAAGAGAGGAAGAAGATTCCCTTTGCTGGCTCTTTCTTAGCCACGTTCAATCTGTATCTGTGATAGTAGCAAGTTCAGCAACACTTTCCGCTGTTTTCCTCAAGTCCTTGCTACTTCTCAGGCCCTGATCTTGGGTTTCCTCCAATGTCTCAAATGTTTCACTGCTAATTATTGAACGTTTTTTTTGTTGAACTCTGAACGTTTTCGGGGACCTGTCAGTCACGTATGACCTTACCCTCGCCGCATCAATGTTTCAATTGAGAAATAATTTTCTGCTGATTCAGCAAAACACAAAAAGAACAAAAGCCTTGCTCCGCTGCTTTTTCACAAAAGAAAAAAAGCTTCTTATTTCTCGTTCCCGGTGCTTCTCGATTAAAGTTTTTTTAAATTTTTTTTTCCTTCAAAAAATCTTCTTCACTTGGTTTCTTCTCAGTTCAAAGTCGCTTCTTCCTTCTACCCTTCATTTCTCACTCTTCTCTACTACTAATTGTTGTTGAAAAATACAGCTAAAACTCTGTCAGATTCCAAAGCAATGGAAAAGTCGGCTCACACAGACTAAAATATCATTAATAATACAAGATCCACCAACCGAATTTCCCGACCTTGGAAAAGTATTCCTATTCCACTGAACAAAATCCTGGACCGTTCAAGTAAAAAAAAAAATAGTATTCAAAAAATTTCTTGGTTTATACATGTCTTTTTTTCTTTAAGTTTTTTTAGCACTTTATCTTTCTTTCTTTTGACAAATAGCGTTGCTTCTGGGAACCTTATGGCAACTAATCCCAAGGCCGTCCAAGCCGTCTGCCCTCTCACAATCATTGGTAAGTTCTGGTCAACTCCATACAGTCTTTGTTCACTAGTTCTCACATACTATAGGCAACGGTCCTTCTGCATTATTTCTTTCCTTCATACTTCATGGAAATGTCCCATACTATGACCCTAACACTGAACATGGTCCTCATCCTGACAAGCACCTTCATTACTTACTCCAGCCGTATATGTATGACAAATGTGGCTTGACGACTCCAAACACACTCTCATTACTGGACGCTGTCCGGGATGACTCTATTCTAAATTACATTGCGTTGGGCTATTCTTCCTTTTTTTCGGCCAACACAAGCCCAACGAGCCTCTTGTTCGACGCTCTCATAGCCTCAGACGAAGCTTCTTTTGCGTCTTTCGAAACTAAAGAAACCAGAATTAAATGGGTGAATAAAGGATCTGCTGTTGCTGTCCCTCACATGGTGTTGGGTTCAAGCCCGAAACCAGGCGGCCAATGGTCTTCAAGAATCTCACCAGACGACACTGACGAAAAATCTTTAAGTTATGCTGAAATGCTAAGTTTACCTGGATACTCATTCACTGAATTTTTTCGCACCTTTACATCTTCAAAAGATGGACTTTTGAGTTTTACTCGACCCAAGCGGGGGGATATTGCAAACTACTATGATGCCTACTCTAAAAAGATGCATATTCTGGACTCATTCAAACCAAACACCGTAGTCACTGGAGTCGATTTACTGTCTTCCGTTGACTCGCTTTCCCCTATATATGTAGTAAACTACATCGATACTACTAATAACAGCAAGCACTCACTTCAAACAAATCGTGTGGTTCTTGCTTCTGGTGTATTTGAAAAACCACTTAATGATTTAGCCGATATTCATCCGCAGGGAGAAAAAACGTCGTTAACTAATTGTTCTGAAAACACTTGCAGAGCACTCAACCAGCATATCCAACCGTTTAGTAATGATAAACATATACCTATTATTTCACCACCAAAAAACTTTTGTGACATCACTACTATGGAAGCCTCCATAATTGTCCCTCCTTGTCCTCCGCCCATTGCATCATCTCAGACTGTTCTAATTCTGGGAACAGGGGTTTCCGCGGCTGAAGCTGTTAATCATTGCGCAAAGTACCCTGGAGTTCATGTCATTCACATGTACCGTTGGAGCGATGAAGCCCCTGGACCTTTACGGCGGTTTTCAAATGAGACTTACCCAGAATTTGCACGTGTTTACAAGCTAATGAAACGTGCGGTTGTAAAGAATGAAACTATAATGACACCCGACTTTTTTAGTGAAGGAAGTACTTACGAGTGTCTTCCGAATAGTTGTATTCTTGAAATGTCTCCTTGTGGCCGAGTTACCATTCAGCTAGAAATGACGGGTGAGCTCATCACTCGAACAGTATCTAGCATTAAGGTATGCACAGGACGCTCTGGATCCCTAGCCTACCTTTCTCCTGCTATTTGTAAATTAGCTGGATTTCCTTCTGGTGACAAGCATTGTACATCTACGACGAGTGATGTGCTCAACCTCAATTCGGTCTCTAAAACTTTTCTACAACCCTACTTATTTCCAGGAAGATCTAATTCTAGTGTTACACTTAGCCGCGCAAGCTCTGGCAATACAGCTGATGAAAGTATAAGCTCAGCACCCACGAGCTGCAGTAGTAGTTGCTGTGATGTGCAATGCTTTTCAGATCCTGTTTATAGTAACAGTAGTGTTACAAGTGTTACAAGTGTGGCAAGCAGTATTATCGGTGATGAAGATTGCCAAGAAAAAGATAAGCAAGACGAGGAAGAGTCTATAGAGTCCACGGGATACTCCTTAAGATTGGGTCCTGGTTTATATGCAATCGGCAGTCTCACTGGTGAAACTCTTGTTCGACTAATGTTAGGAGGTTGTGCCTGGGTTGCAGGAGATATTTTCAGGCTTGAAAATGAAATTATAGCATAGAACTTCATGATTCAAAACTGTTTGGTTTTTACCTTTTTTTTTTTTTTAACAATGGTGTAAACTGGATTTAAAGATAGAGAGAACATGAACTGAAATTCAGTATTTTGATTTTATCACTATTATCTTTCAACTTTAGGCAATCTTGTGAGGTATCTTAATAAAGCAGTCAATTACCAAATTGTACCTGGCTATGAGAAAAGATTAACAAATGTCGAAAGGTGTGTAGTGTGATTAACGGCAGGATTTTCAACACTTTTAGAGAAAGTGATCCCACAGAATTATCAAAGGTCGATTTGAACGATAATCAGTATCGTGATGATTGAAATCCACTACAATCCATTGTGCATACATATATCTAACAATATCAGGGTGGGATAAACAATCCATTGTTAGGTAACCAATACACGCATCTATCTACCTATCATGATATGAAAACTTCAAGCGTATTATTCAACAGAATTGATAGCAGAAAAGAAAGAGAATCTAACAGATACCTATTCAATAGCAATCGATAGGTTTTTAAATAATTTTTTCTAATTATTGACAGCGGTTTTTATAGCAATCTTGTTTAATCTCTGTACCTGTTTAACAGATTTGAAACATGGTCAATTATAGATCGTGAAAAACTGTTTTTTGTAATACAAACCTCGTTCTTACTGAGTTGACTGAAAAGTATTCTTCCACAAATTTATATACTCTCTAACGCATTTGAACCATTTAAAATTACCTCAAATACTGAATTAGATACACAAAGTTTTTACAAACAATTCGGTTTCTTGTATGTGTTTTTTCATTAAGGTACTTGAAAAATTATATCCATATTCACCAAAAAATAATCATCACCTACCAAGTCCTAATTAAGCTAGGGTCAGATTGACTGTTGTAAACTATTTTTTATTTTATTATATCCCTTTTAAGGGTATAAATTGAAATCAACTTGATAATTATTTTTTTTGCTCCTTCAATTGGAAAAAATATCCCGATATACACCATATTTTATTTTTTCAGTCGAAGAAACAATAAATCACCTTAAACTGCAGTCCTATCCTACAATATAATTTTTGCTCATAGTAAAATTTAGTATATACCGAAGTCAAATAAAAAAGTAAACGAGATTGAAAAGATAATATTGAAATAAAAACAGTAACTTGAATCCAGGATCTATTCAGGGATCATTAAGCGCCCACTGGAGCAATGATAGTACTTTTATCAGCTTTTTTCAGGGAATAGTCGCAAGACTTGAAGATTTTATTCAAGAATCTTCTTCAACTATTATGAATAAGATTGTTAAATTATTATCCCTTTCCTTACGATTTGTCCGAGGGGAATTTGAAATTATATACACAGAAACATATTTTTGCTTGATAATTAGATATATATTTACATATTCATTTATGATGTTCAACTAAATGGTATCGTCATTTTTCCTATGGCAATGTATTTTTACAAAGATTTCAGGTTATAATGATCTGTTTTCTTAACATCTAAAGTAATTAATTTGTACGTTTTCAATATGAAAGCTGGCCAATATTCAATTGAAAGCCTCTTGCAATATTTTGTCTATCAGGGGTCGGTATGCTAATCTTCCATCCTTTCATTGAATATGTTTCACATCTAAAGAACATCTAACAAATTTATAATACCTGAAGTATAAAAATCAACAATTCATGCCTAATCAGTGGACTGATCAATTTATGGCTGTGTATAACATGTTGGTCAAGTTCTTGAGAGTTTGAAAGGTGAATGGAAATTTTTCACAAAAAACGGCTGTTCCTCCTCTTACGAAACACAGTTTGGATTTACCTTTTTTTATTAGCACCTGATTTTAGGTTAATTTTTTTCCCTAACAATTATAGAAATTTAAAACATAGATCATATCAGCTCTGATGATATTATATGCAAAGGAAATTGTCTGATTATGTTCAATTTCTATACCTGTACCTTGATTTTGCTTGAAAGCTTGGAGATACCATGTATCTACTATCCTATCTAGTAATTGCACTTTGTGAGAGTCTAGAAACCTGGACTGTTAAATATTTTCTAATTTAGGTCAATTATAATTGGTGATATATCAATAGTTCTTTTATTGTACTGTAGCAAGAACTACTGTTAGCTGTTTGGTCTTCCCATAAATGTTAATGATTTGAAAAGAGTAATTAACCACATATAGCACAAGCTAGCATTAATTTCTATTGCTAGGGGTTGCTAAAGTTCTAATATCAATGGTTCTATTCTAAACCAAATTGACAAACAGAATTGGTTTGAAGTTGGTTGAGCTACAATATTTTCACTAATTGTAATGGTCCCTTTTATATGCAGGGACGAAGACTAAACTGAGCATGTTAGGATACATGTAGCTTAGAATATTTGACCTTCCAAAAATTGAACTCTATGCTTTTATATATCAATTTAACAAGCCATCCTGAGCCTCTCAACTCAAGAGTTGTTTACAATTATTATCAATGAGAAAAACAAGTCTGGATTAAACACGCATATGGATGTTTCCTTGAGCTAAGGTTTTGGATCATCAGTAAAAAAAACCATAGACCACGACAGCATGAATGCTCTGCAATTTCAAGCATCGAAAGGCTCTGCAAGAATGCTCTGTAAGTGTGTCTATTATAATATTTTAATTTTCATGATGGTCGACTGACTTCAGGATCCATGTATCTTGGCCCTATTCAGAGGAGCATTTGTTCACGAGGTGCAGTAATTGTACTTCAATGAATAGATCGTGGTGGAATCCAGAAATCTCGATTTTGAATTTGAAAAACCACTATTCAATTTTAAGATAAGACTACTCAAAGATTTCCAAACAATTGGCAGCATTCAAAGCATCTAGGGACCTGAAAGGATTATTTCTGAACCCCTAATCGTAGTAGGCAATTGCTTAACGCCATTTCTATGTTTTCATATTGTAGTTCTTACATCAGAGCTCTGGACGGAACGGGCTATTTATTATTCCGTTTCCAACCTGAGAACCTAAATTCCTTGTCGTAGGTCTCGGAAAACAGAATCCTAAAAAAAATGAAGTACCAGCTCTGAATTGATGAGCATTACTCAGTGTTACTAAGGCAAAATGAAGTACCTCGTTGTGAAGAGAATGGATAATACGAGTGAATATAAAATAGTTTTGTTTTCAGTAAATGCAACAAACTTGGAAATGTTACACCGAAAACATACCACCCATTTGCGGACTTATTAGTGGTCTTGTGCTATGCTAATCACTAGCCACAGTGCCACACGCCAACGTTTTTCTTCCCCCGCATAAGGTTTCCCAATTCTTATCTCCATCTCACTTTTGTATTAAAAGACAACTTCTTATCAGCCAATTCAACTACTTCTCAACTTCAACACCTACTACTACGCATACAGGCATATTTACAACATCACCATATTGAAGACAACTTATAATGAAATATATCGCACTTCCTCCATATGATGTGGAGAACCAAGCTTCCGATCCAGCGGAAAATAAGCATAGAAGGAGGCACCGTAGAACAATCTTAATTGTAGTGCTCTTTACAGTGCTATATGTGGCGCATTCAGTCCTATTCCAAGTTTCTAGTAGATACAGATCAGGATGCCATTCATATAAACACCATCATCATAAGCATCAGTACCAACATCATGTTTTTCTCGACCAGGAGCTATTTAGCGAAAGAACTCACTTGCTGTTAGATAAGCTTGACTTTGATGCCGCAGAAACAAATCCCGATAAAAACCACTTGGTTATTGCAGACCGTGCAGCAGTGGCGTGCGACGTTCCTTATTGCTCAACACTGGCCACTGAGATCTTGCGCCGTGGCGGCTCTGCAGTCGATGCCGCCGTTACTACGGCACTTTGTATTGGCTCTATCAATAGTTTCTCATCAGGCATTGGTGGTGGCGGATTTATGGTAGTTCGACACCCAAATGGAACATCTACATCCTTTAACTTTCGAGAAACGGCGCCGGCGCTGGCTGACAAACACATGTACGATCATAACCCATTACTCTCCAAGATTGGAGGGTTGGCAGTGGCAGTCCCCGGAGAATTAGCGGGATTGGACGCGGCATTCCAACGGTACACTAGTGGCAAATTATCTTGGTATGACTTGATTGAGCCTGTCGTCAAGTTGAATCGAGGTGGATTTTTTGTGGAAGAGGCTTTAGAAAAGGCAACCCTTGTTGCTGAGGAGGCTATTGTTGCCAACAATAATCAAAAGCAGTTTGACTGGTTGTTTACAGAAAACGATGACGGATCACAACGAGTAGTGGTTCAGGGTGATAAGACATTCCGACCTAACTTTGCCAATACTTTGGAATTGATTGCAAAGAATGGAAGTTCTGCAGTATTTTATGATCCGGAAGGACCAATTGCGCCACACCTAATCCAAACGATCAAGGCTACTGGAGGTATTATGACATTACAAGACATTGCAGACTATACCGTTGAAATCACAGATACTCTCAAGACTACCTTCTTAGGCCGCGAGGTAATCACGTCTCCAAACCCCGCAAGCGGACCTATCTTGATGATGGGACTCAATTTGATGGATGGGTTTACCGATAGCATCGATCAAAGCGACTATGCACCCGTGGCCACGCAACGGATGGTAGAAACCATGAAGTGGATGGGCGCTGGCCGAAGTGAGCTTGGAGATCCTGTGGATACCGATAACACTGCACGAATTGAAGAACTAATGACACAAGAATGGGCAGACGCTGTGCGAGCCAATGTATCTGATAAGCACACAATGCGATGGCAAGACTACCACCCTGCTTATGAATCTATTGATCCTCATGGCACTGCACACTTTTCAATCATTGATGAGAATGGCATGGCTGTTTCCATGACTACAACTGTCAATCTGTTGTTTGGTGCCATGATAGCGGATCCAAAGACTGGAATTGTACTCAACAATGAAATGGACGATTTCTCAACACCAGGCACCAAGAATGCGTTTTTACTTCAACCATCTATTTACAATTATGTAGCACCATTTAAGCGACCATTATCTTCGTGTGTGCCTACTATTGTGTCTACCGAAGGACCTAATGGAGTTCCAGAGATTGTTATTGGGGCTGCTGGAGGATCCAGAATCACCAATGCTGTTCTGCAGGCCATTATCAGAAAACTGCAGTACGGCGAAAGCATGCTCAATGTAATTGCGCAGCCTCGTATTCATCATCAGCTCCTACCTCACGTAGCATATCTTGAACCTGATGCTCCTCATGAAATTCAGCGTGAGCTAGAGAACCGAGGCCATAAAGTTGCACGAACTCGACCCATGACTGCTATGAATGGCATTTACATTAACCCTAAAACAAGGTTAATCCATGCTGTATCTGATTACTGGCGCAAGCGAGGTGCTGCTGATGGATATTAAAAGTATAAGTAAAACGACGTTGCAATTGTGATTTTCTTATAACAAATAAGATATATATTAAATGATCAGGTGTTAGTCTAGAAAATATATATATAAACTAAGAGAGACCTCATGGCATGGCGAATTTACATGGGTATATGCTCAATATGTCACGAGAATTATCGATTGGTTTGGATTAATTGAAGGAGTGTCTGGGGAAGTTTAAGAGGATGGTAACAATATTCAAGAATTTCTTTTGGGGGAAAGATGCTGGACCATCGTAGTATATTATTTCATAAACGGCGGGGATTTCATAGTAAAGATTATGATCAGGTAAGTAGTGATTTGGTTAGTAACTATTATTTCAATGATTTTGGGCACAGTCAAGGACTAACAAGAATAAATAAGCCTTCAACTTTGAAATTGAAGAGAAAGAACTTTAAATGTTCTTTTCAAACTGTTAGGCTAGTTCGTGATACGTTTGCTTCCTTAAGCTAGATATAATATGGCGTTTCTGGAAGAAGATCTCAAATATTCTAATTTGTATTATTTTTTACTTTTAATTTATTTTTATTTTAATTTTTTTTTTTATTATTTTTGTTATGTGTTAATGATCAAATAATAGAGATCATAATAAATATAAAATATTACGTTCAAGAAGTGCTGACGATTTGAATAATTAAGTCCAAGTAAAAGGTATCAGTAAAATTATAATTGAAAATATTTAATACCCTTGGCCAAGTTTAAGGCATTACTAGAAATAGTAATAGTAGTGGTAGTAGTAAAGGTAATAGTAGGAATAAATTACCTTTTGGTCATTAAAAAGCGGATGCTGTTGTTGAGGATGGCGTAGATATATGAAGTCGCTTTGAGTCGGGCGAAGCGGGAGGAGAAACTTGTCGTTTTGTGTTGGTATCGGTTGTATCTGTTTCAGGAGTGGTAGGGGTAGCAACTGTAGGAACAGCAGTAGCAGGAGCAGTGGTAGTTGAAGTAGTAACATCTGTGGTAGCATCTGTGGTAGCTGTGGTAGCTGTGGTAGGCGCAGCTGACGAAACAACGGGCGAAGTAGCAGCAGCCGCGGCAGCTACTATAACAGCAGTTTCACTCGGAGAAGGCCCCTTCCTTGGAAGGTTATCATCCGCTTCCTTTGTAGCCCCCTTTAGAGCCTCAGCAATAGCCTCCATGGTCTTTGCAGATGCTACCTTTTGGTACACCGTTGCTTTTCCAGGAATCATTCGGGCTAGACAAAACTTGGTATTGACCGGATGGTTGCTGTACTGTTTACAAATGTCAAAGTACTCATGTACAATGGTATACCAAGGTACAGGGGTTTCCGAAAAGCAAGATGGATTTGCTTCCGCGGCTCTGGCAATCATAGCTCCGTCAACTCCGTATTTAGCACGGAGATCAGCCAGATCAGGGACACGACCTTCGACGTCGCCGTTCACAAGGCAGCTTACGCCAGCTTGTTTACAAATAGCTGCTACCTTGGCAAGCTGGCCGTCGTCTCGAATAGCTGGCTCACGGGGACGCATGGGAGTAGTGCGGCAATGCAATGTCAGATTCGTGATGCCGGTTTTGACTAGGAGCTGTACAAGCTCAACCGTTTTGGCTTCAGACTCAAGCAGCCTGATCTTTACACTAATTGCAATACCAAAGGGTATACCAACCTCAGTGACAAGTGCTGTTAGAATGTTGACCAATTTATCTGGGGTTCGGAGAAGAGCGGCGCCCATGCCCGAGTGGATTGAAAAGTGTTTGGGGCAGCCTGAGTTGACGTCGATGGCTGATACGTCTCTGGCAACTACCTTGGCAGCTTGGACAGCTAGCTCAGGGGATGCGGTTCCAAGCTGGAACACAAGTTTGTCCTTCTCAAGCTCCGGGCAAGTGCGAAACACAAGTTTGTCGCCTTTCTCGCGAAATTCAACACATTTGATCGCATCTAAGCATATTGTGAGTAATCTACTACCGAGAAATAAGAAGAAATAAATGAGCAGAACTTACCATTCCATACGCGCTGGCATGTCACGATCTTTTTATCAATAATTTCCGGTCCTATTACACATTAGCATGCAAGTTCGAGTAATTTCATTGATCTAGGCCGACAATAGTGTGTATTCTGTCGCTGATCCCATGAACTAGGATGTCACATACCCCAAACCAAATCAGCTCCATGCCTTAAAGAAAGCAAGCGAATCGGAAGTTCGCTGACCCGCACCTAAGTCAGGATTAGCAATGAGTTATTGAAAAAAGAATATAATTTACAGAGTAGGATGCTTTCAAGCTGAGTGGCGCAACAGCCACATGTATCATAACTACTAGTAAATCAAAGTTTTGTGATTTAGCATACCATGGGGGCTAAAGCCAGTGCTTTTCGGTAGTCCAACATCTTCTAGATGGCCGTTGCGATGAGAATGAAGATTGAAAAGTGAAGGGAAATAAGAAAAAAAAGATTGAAAAAAGATTATATAAGCTGAATGTATTTCTGATTAATCAATTCTTATATAATCATATTAGATAATAATAAAAGTGAACGAGTAATGATTAGTCAAATCGTTACGTATGCATTACTTAATAATAACATAAAAATGTTGCTAGATCACGTGGTAATGTTAACTCGCGTGCTTTCAAACAAGAAACAGGTTTTACAAGGCAAAACCACAAAATGCGTAAATGACAAAAAAATATAAAAAAAATAAAAATTTTCCAATTTGCCCAAGTTGCCTAAGTACTATGTATGACCCATTTTGGGTATTTCATTAGTCAGATATTAGTAATTTAACTTATTACTTGTTTTGGATGCTCATTTCCAAAAAGTACAAAAAGAATATGCATGTGTATGTCTAGATATGGAAATATATAAACATTCCAAAATGGATCGTTAACCCAAACAGCAACAGCATAGTAGTAATTGTGTTTTCTACATGTACCTAGTCTAGTACCAATTTGGAAAAGCGTGTCGTTGTCGTTGTTACTGTTGTGTCTTTTCAATTTATCCTAAACCTAAACCTCCTGGCTTCCTCCGTTTAACGAGAGTCCGTTATATGTGAGAGTTTGCTTTGAATATTAATGCTGCTGCACATTTGAGATCGAGTATGAGGTTTACTATGTGGTTTTTTTTTTTTTTGTTTTTTTTGTGGTTCAGTATGATATTTACTACAAAGTGTAACTTCACTTGAAAGTTTTTTTTTTATTCCAAAGGTTTCCACTAGGCCTTTTGTGTGTTGAATACTGCCATCTACTGCTACCGCTCTTTTCCGTCCGTCATTAGGTATCATCCGGCGTCGGAGGTCATTGGTCGTAGTCGGCACACCTCTCAGGCATCAAAATCAGTCATCACATTCAAACAGTACAGTACAGTCATTTTCTCAAATGGAGAATCTGGCCCGCCCGCGCGCGACAGGTGAATGTTTATTTTTGATCTTCCCTTGGCTCGATTGGTTCTTGTATGAGGTGGATTTTCATGCCAGTAGATTCATAGGGTAATTAAGACATGTTGTAAGATTTGATTCATATAAAAGTTAAGTTGACTCGGTTAAGTGACATGGCGAGAGACATGCCATAGCGCCTCCAAGGCGTCCAAGGCATGAGAGTATCCAATATTCGTACTAAGAACAACAATTAAAAAAAGGACGAGCTTAAGACCTTTTGTTTTCTTACGAAATAGGTTTGAACATGATGACTTTGTAGATGATTCACGAGGTATAGAGACATGACATGGTCATTGCAAACTTGTGTTTACTACTACTATTTGGCATTACCTGAGTAAGTAAGTTTCGGTTGTCCACTTCTTGTTTCCCGGTTGAACGAGCGAGCGAGGGGGAAGAGCTCAGAATGTCTTTCATTGATCTAGGATATGAAATATATTTTGACTCGATCGTATTTCATCTTGGAGTTTACACGAATGCGTGCGTGGTTTATTCACATTTGTTTCTCTCTTAAGTGCAATCAGACTACAAGCGATAGTCATTGTAACCGTCGTTGTTGTGGTTGTCGTTACAATAATAGTAAGAAGATATCATTAATCGCCTCATCATCTCAATGACTTATCACAGCTACATATATATATTAGAATCACATCAACCACCACACTTAATCTAGTATTGAACCCATTTCACATACAAAACCCCATTAAAGCCCACCCATAGTGAAAAATAATTTAATCCATTCTAGTAGTACGCCCAACTCAAGTGTAAATATTATATTATATTGTATGTATTTTACCAATTTCAATTTTCTCCAAAAGGTGGAACTCGCTTAAATCTCCAATACGTGAATCTGGGTTTTTTTTATTTGATTTAATTTTGTATTTAATTTGATTTAATTTGATTTAATTTATTTTCAAAGTCGTCTGCCCCTTCGTTTCCTTTTGAGTTGCTGTTATGGTTTTGTGTATTCTGCTGTAGTAGTAATAGACTAACCTGGCCTGTTTTCTAGTGATTTATTATTTTCTTTCCCAGTGAGTGGTATATACTGTATAATTATTTCTAGTACTTATTATTCATTGGTTATAACTTTGAATATTGAATATCGTAACTATGTGTGATTCATACCGTTGTTTTTGGTTGTATGTTCAAAAAGGCTGTCACCTAAAGTAGTCATGAAATCAGTTCTTTAGAGATATCTGAGATTATCTCAGATATTTTATTATTTCATTTATTTTCATTTCGCTAATTGAATTCATCTTCATTTCGTACTGACTCTCTTGTGGGTTTCGGTATTGGAGATTCTCGTTACATGGTTTACTGTGCGAAACTGTTTCTCGCTTTTGATTTTTATTTTTTGAATCAATTCTACACGCTCATTTTCTTCTTCTCCTCTTGTGGGTGTGAGTTTACCTCGGATACACATTTCATGCAAAAACCTTTTACGTATAATGTATCTACACTTTATGTGTTAATTTCCTCTTAATACTTTTGTTCAATTATCTTTTAAACTGAGTAACTTGAGTATATGAGACGTTCTCTGAGAATATTAAAAAATATAATGGCACATTTGAACTTTATATTAGCATTATCCTAGTTACACTTTTAAGAGTTGCAGTTGTTGTTTTTGAGTTTTAAATGTTAGGATTTACAGTTATTTTTTTTTAAAGGTTCCAAAAGGCTTCAAAAGTTTGTTGCTGCTCATATTTGTTTTTACTACTTGTTTGCATTAATTGATTAGGAGTTCAGCATACTTGGTCTGGTTGCTCTTTCTCTTATATTAACCAAAATTGTTGCAATACACCTAGGCAATGATCATGGAACAAGAAACTGCAACACAATTGAGTTAACTCTTATTTTAACAAGGGCCATCGTAATTGCACAAGATCTGTATCTTCAATTGAACTGGAACTGATCCCGAAGCCGAATTGAATTGAACTTGCTTTAGTTGTTTTGTTTTTTACGTTTCTGTGGCCATGATAATAGTCGTCGTCACCCATAAGCCGATCCATTAGCCTGACCCAGCCTGTATAATTCCACTTCAATCTTACATGGTTACACACAAATCATTATACCCAAAATACTCCATCCCAGGTACAGCAGAACAACCTTGCTCCTCGATACTACTACGACTTGGCTCAATTACAACTTGTTTACAATGTAGAAGTCCCAACATCCCATATCCTACTCTACCCTACATGCTGTATCCTATTAAGGTATTGGGTATGTTCAAACTCTTGAATGTGTATATATTTGAATAAAGTATAATAAGTTTATTCATTGAACTAAAAGAGACTTTGATATTCAGTACTATTCATACTACTACTAAAGTTTACTGTATATACTTTCTATAATATCCAAATACATGAATAAATAAGAATAATAATAATAAAAACATTGACTATGATTGGCCTTGTTTTATTCCCTTTCTGCTTCTCCCCTCTGATTCTCACCAGTTACCAAATAAATAGATGAATAGAATTCAAGAACTAGACTTTATTTCAGACTTTAAATGAGGTTCTTGGTATATTACTATACTAGTTTTAGACTTGCTTTGTTGTGTGTGTGTCTAATTTTTTTATCAATTGTGTTATTTAATTGATGCTCAATTATAATAGCAGACCCTATGATTATATTCAAACTTTGGATTGTATCACTTCTTCCTACAACCAGGGCAAGTAGAATTGAAAAAAAAAAATAGTATACCATATAATAAAGCCATCTATGAGATATAATGTAAAGACACGAGGCACGCACATACCGTAGGCCAGGGTTCGTTTTACCAGAGATCTTAAAAAGAATCTCAACCCAAAAAAAACCAAAAACCAAAAAACCAAAACTAAAAAAAACCATAATGAGCTACACCATCTTGTATTCAGTAATGATATTCATGATAGCCATGAAATTTCATCACCAGTTTATAGGGAGAAGAAAACTAAGTCATAATTCTAAGCCTTGTACTTTTGATATTTCAGTTACCATAAAAGTCAATCACCAGTTAGTCATAATTTTATGTTTATATATATATATATATATATATATATATCTGAACAAAGGTCGGTCTGTAGACACATGAATATATATTTCCTTTCAAATGAACCTAGGCCTAGAAGCTATAATATTTCATTATTCAGTACGTCACGTATCCAACTAAAAACAACCCCCCATTGAACTTTTTTCTTTAAAAAACAAAAAAAACTACAAACGGCACTTACTTACTCCAACAACCAGCCCCGGTATGTAGTTGTGTATTCATTTACAAATTAAACACTCAAGTACCATACTAAATTTAAAAAAATCGAAAAATGATGAATGAAAAATGAAAATGAATATAAATGTAAAGCCTAGGTTGTTAAGTTAAACGAGAAATGGTAGTAGAAGAAGTAGTAGTTAGCGATGATCATTATAATGTATACATACATGTGAAATGAATGTGATTGATATACATGAACAACAATAACATTAACTGCAACAGGGCTTTAACTCTGTTTAGTTCAAAACAAGGTACAAGGTGTGCAATGACAGATGATAAAAAATAAAACTGAAGGGGGAGGAGGGGTGGTTTTAAAATTTTAAAAATTGAAAAAGTGAAATACTTTGAAATGAATTTGAAAATACTCAGAAACAAAATAGTTGAAATAGCTCAAGGTCTGAATGGATTTGAAAGCTGTGAAATATAACAGTTTGATGCTCGATATTCATCACAAAGGTCAAAATCAGCAATATCCAGTCATCTAGAACTTTTAATATCCTGTATTTACGTTGTTGATGTTCATAATATAAAATTGAATTCATTTTTATTTTACTGTGGTATAAGTTTTTTGTATTTTTATTTTATTTTCCAAAGTTTCACACATCCCAGCACATTGGCACATCGGTACATTTTAGTATAATTCAATATTGTTTTTTATTGTTTTTTCCCTTGCTCTTTGCTCTCGCTGTTTTGCTCCTTCGTTGAACATGCTTCTATAACCTGTTCAAACTGAAAAAGAATCAAACAAAAGAGAGCAAAGAAATAAATAATAATAGTAGTAATAAAATCATAAGGAACGACTGAAATAAATAAAAGGGTATGAAGCATAAAAGAAGGTGTTAAATAAATAAAAGCTTGGACTGAAATATTATAATTTTAGTCCATCATAAAAAGAGTGAATGGAATAGTCAAAGAAATAATAAGAAAAATAAAAAAGGTCATCAATAATCATCAAATAGTCATCATCGTCATCAACTTTTTTTCGACATGTAACAGCAAGCTGCCACTTAGTAAATACCAAAACAAGCATCAATATCTTCAACGTAGTCCTGGGCAGTCACCTTTTCAAGAATTTGCATGGCAAGCTCATCAGCTTGGCTCTCCTCCTCAAGAGCCTTTAATCGCATCACCTCCTTAGCTGCAGCTGGCGAAACAGTATTGCTATTACTGCTGTTAAGACTGGTAGTACTGTTAACAACGGCAGACCCAGAATACACAGGTCCTCCTTCTAAGCTGACAGCACTAGATAAACTGTGAACAGTTGAATAACAACTGGAAGAGTGTGAAGGCATTGACTTGTGTTGCTTGCCAAAGTACTCCAAGGTAGCACCCGACTGATGTAAATCATCATTCGAGCCACCAGGAGTAGGTGGGAACGAGCTTGTTGAAGGTGACGGCGAGTAAGTCATGGACGGCGCAGCAGTACTTGACTCTGAGTTGTGGCGGGACATAGTGTACCTTTTAGAAGAACTTGAGGATTTTCGACTCAGAAGACTTGCAGCTCGACTAAGAGAAGGTGTTGATGAAGGAGAGTGGGGTTGGTTTTGTAGTGGTTGTTGTTGTTGAAATTGAAGTTGGAATTGTTGTGGAGGGGTGTAAGTGAAGGACTCGCCTAGTACTGGTTTTTGGGTAGACTCTTGGGTATCATCAAAGCTGATTGAGTAGAAGTAGTCAGTAGATGGAGCTTTTGAAGAGACTCCTGATGGCTGGTGTTCATCTGGAGTGCTGGGGGTTGAAGGAGTGCGCAGTCTTAGAGAGCCAGACCGAGTAATTTTGGACTGTAGTTTTTGTGTGAAGGATCGTGCAAGAGGCATGGTAGCGGTGTGTGTGGGTATATTTGAATAGTAAAATAAAAGAGTGAATAGACTTTGATAGTAGTGAATAAGATATAAATAAAAAGAATTAAAATTCAAAGTCAAAACAGAAGGAACAAGAAGAGAAGGAAAAGAGAGAGAAAAAAAAAGGAAAAAACCAGGGAAGTTGAAAATACTTATATACATAATATATACAGTAGATAGTTGGGAATTAGGAAGAGTATGAGAAGGTGAAAAAAAAAAAAAAAAAGCAAATAAAAAGAAAATAAAAAAGCAAAAACGGTTGTTAAGGTGGTTGTAAATGTAGGAGTCTTTGTATAGTTTTGGATTTTGTATGGGGAGAATCATAAAAAATAAATAAAATAATAAAATAAAGTCAAAATAATAAATTTTATACAAAATCATAAAAAACCATGAAATACATGAAATAATTGCTGACCTAAGGTCTTTGTAACAGAAAATAAAATGTTAAAAACAAGAAACCGATAAAATGCTAAAATGAAAATAAAACATTCAAAAAGTAATTCCACATGAAAAAGTATACCAATGTGAGTACCTACCGATTATACGCTAAAGAAACCCAAATTGGAATTGCCATGGTTACGCATGGTATAGGACTCTAAACTACACATACGTAATTTCAGGTATGTTTACTATTCTCCAAAGCAAATAATATAGATACATAAAATAAATAAATTATTACTGATACTTGAAAGGAAAACCGGACGGACTAGAGCGTAGCAGTAAGCAGCCTAGGAGCAGGACCGGCCGTTATAGAAAATAAAATAAAAAATAAAATAAATAAAACTTAAATGAAATTTATATATTCCGATAGATGATAATACCTGAAATGAAAAATTAAACCAAACTATTTTATATATCAAACGTAATGCTAATGGTAGTATTTCATAACAGCAGTCTTAACAGTTGGAATGGAACAGTCATCAGTTGATATTCTCTCCACGATAAATAGGTATTTAGCATTGGACATGATGATGTTTTGTGTTTTGTGTCTAGTGTGAGGTCCTGAAAAATGTTTAGTTGTTTTATTATCCAGGGTTCAATATTTTGTTTTCCTGTCGTGGTGGTAGCAGTGATGGAAATTAGCACCGGTCGCAATAGTAAGCAGCAGCAGCAGAAGCAGCAGCAACAGCAGCCACCATGTTTCACATAAACAACAAACCCTTTTAGAAAAGAATTTAAGCTCTTTCAACCTTTAGTTCAAAGTTGTTGTTAGTTTTGTTCGTTCATTCTTTTCGTTCTTTCGGTCAGTTGTTTCGTTCAATATTGTTTGTTATCATTATGATATTATTTATTTTAAACCCATTTTCAGATTCATGTATGTGGGAGTGTAGACCACTTTAGACCACTTTAGACCATACTTTAAACCTGTTTAAACTTCTGTTAATCTTGTTTAAACTTTTTGCAAGCTTCTGTAAACTTCTGTAAACTTCTGTTAAGCTTCTTTAAACTCCAGATAAACCCGGTTTAAACTTCAAATAGACCACTTTTAGACCACTTTTAGACTTTGATATACTTCGTTAGACCACTTTTGAACCACTTTTGAACCACTTTTGAACCACCTTTGAACCATCTTTGAACCACTTTTTGACTTGATCCTTATACATGTATTCATTTATTTTTTCTGTGGACTCCAAAGTTTGCCCATTAGCAATAGCTTTTTTTACTGTCAGATCTCAATTTATTTTGTTCAATCTGGGTGGTTTTCGGCTTATTTCCATTTCATCTAAGTAATTTAATCCAAAAGTCGCCTTGATTAGACCTAATATAAACACAAAGCTATACTACTAAATACTATTGAATGATGTCACGTGGCGATTCACCAGCTATGGCACACAATCTTCCGAGAATAAATCCATATAAGAAAGACTCGATAAATAATAAAATTAATAAATAAATAAATAAATAAATAAATAAATAAATAAAATGAATAAATAAATAAAAATTAATAAAAATCAGATCGCTGCAGCAACTGCCGTGGCCTCCCACGGACAAAAAACAACAACAACAAAACACATGTTATGTAATCACAACAACAAGAACAACAGAATGTACAAATTTTATTAAACGTAACTTCATGTATACTTGGAATTACCATTACCACAGTACATTTGAGTACCTGACTAAGATCAGCCCTTACCCATGCCTCATTTGGATTTCATCCATAGCCCTTTCCCTGCCTTCCTATTTCAAAATTGCTCTTTCCCAGATACATGTTGTTGTGTTGCTGCTGCTACTGCTGTTGCTGCTGCTACTGCTGTTGCTACTGCTGTTGCTCCCCTACGGTTGTTGGTGACCTTACGTATATTTTGTGTGGTGGTAGTAGCATACTGGTCAGCTACTTTGAAATGAAATAAAAAAAGCATTGGCATTTAAAAGGGAAACCAGCAAGAGGTTTCAAGGTTACACGTTGATCATGCTTAGAATTACACATACATATGAATACGGGGTGGTGCACGTGAAATGAAAATTATAACACACAGCAGTAAGCAAGTAAGTGACCTTGCTTATGGATGATGATGATGATGCTGCTCCATGGCGTTCTTGTGGTTGAAATTTCATCAACAAGACAATGATTGAGCACATTTCATTAGTAAAGAAAATAAATTTAATTAAATAAAATTAAATAAAATAATTAATAAAAAGATGAACGGGAAATACAAGGCATCATAATTCCAGTATCCATGCTTTCAAATACAAAACCCTCCCAAATGAAAATTAAAATATTTTAAAATTCAGGTTGTGAGATTTCATTTTACAGTATGTCAAAACAGGGCTGTTAGTTTAGTGGTATTTAATACACCATAGTTATATGACAGACTACTACCACCACCACGAGTCTAGATATAATACTGTCTATACAATCTCAGATTGACATTTGAAATACATGTCATACTGTTTATTATTTTCCACAATCGACAAATTTGGTAGTGCAGTCATCAAAAGATAGGGCCTGGATGATTGGTTGTTTGGTGGTCAGTAGGGACACTTGTACTATTCCAAAGTCTTCTTTTTGTTATTTTATTTCAGTTTTGGAATCCTTGGCAAATACCCTGATCCGAGAGAAGGCACTGAGCAAACAAGAAACCATAAAAAAAAATAATTCAAAAAAATAATTCAAAAAAATCAATCTATAAAATCTGTTATATAATAAAAACACAAACATCTGTGTATACAAATTTGGACCCTATCTGCATGCAACAACCTTGTAATGTCCTAAATACTTACACAAATGTTAAGCCCAAATCTGTCTTTATAGAGCGCGTGTGCATGCACTCAAGAACGTGAAAAGATTTCCACTGTTATGCTAAAAGCTAGTGTGTATGTAAATATCTACCTCAGATCCAAGGGACTCCACTGGGGCAAAATAATTAAAAAAAAAAAAAAAAAAAAGAATCTGCACATATTCACATGTGTGTGTGGTCCATAGTAAGTGCCTTATTACTACCTTATTGTTGCATAACTTGTGTGTATATATACATGCTCACAATGTTTTCATGGTTATGCCTGTTTATAACTGAGTCACGTATTTCCGGTGACTAAACTTTTATATGTATTTCTTTTCTTTCTCTTGTGTGCGTGTGTGTGTGTCTCGCGCGTAGAATCCTATTCAAGTTTAAACTAAAGTCAACTTGGTTGTTGTGGTTGTTGGGTTTTAGTCAAGTCCAATTTACTCACCCACCATGTATGTACCTACCTGTTTACACACGTGCATTATACACGTACACGCATTTACACACATGTGCTTTTATATTACTTGATTCGCTTAAATTTTTTTAATTTTTTTCATGTTTTTCTTTAATTTCATACTGTTTTACACTTATTTCGTCGTGTCTTGTTTATGTTTTGGTGTTATGAAAACTAGAAAGAAAGGGAAAAAAAACATTGAAGAACCGAAGACATCGTTCACCCTGTAAACGAGAGACCTATGCTTATTTTGTATTAGAATAAATGGTTTTGCAAATTTGTTTTTTATATTTTGTTTTTTTCTTCCCTAGTTTACTTAAACCCAAAACCTTATCTTAACGTTTTTTTTTTGTGAATTGATCAATGCCAAGTCCCAAATCTGCAGTTTTCAGTTCAAAATCGGGAAATAAGACGTTGAAAGAGAGAAAACAGCCAATGCATGAAGTACAGATTATAAGGGGAGACAACTACTAAGGATGATGTCGGAGACAAGAACAACATACAAACAAGCAGGGTACTGACACTGTGGTACCAAGTTTACTCATCCGCGGAGTAGTTATTATACCAGTAATTAATGTTCAACTCTGACTCTCGCTGTCTCTTGTTGAGCATTAGACCCAAGTCTCTCGGTTTCTCTCTATAACCATATTATCATTATCAACCTTCTCTTCAGAGAATTGATAAAAGGAATCACTTTTAAATATAATTATTAAATAGATATATCAACTGATGTTTTTTTTTTCATTGAAACAATTATCTATTCCACAGTTCAACAAAAAAAAAAAAAATTGGAAAAAAAGTGCAACTAAAGTTAGTTTTTTCTCACCAAACCGTAGAATCAATTTCAAATATACTTATAAAGTGGGTAAATTAGTGGAAGGTTTTGGTATTGGATGAATTACATATTGATTATATACATGTTCAATATCTATCTCCATGGAGTACATGGATCGTGTGGACTCTTGGAACCACCAACTTTGCTCAATTGTTTACGTGGAGTAGTGTAACTGCAAACAATGTCATAACCGAGGTCATAACCATGGTCATAACCATAACCATCACCATCGCATCGGCATCGGTCATAAATTTCAACCATCTACACCTTGTCCACACAAATTTTGTTGTCCATCTCAAGTCCACCCACATCACACCTGCCTGGATCTGGAGAGGTAAGGGTTCCACAGTGTGACATTGGGTGTTGGCATGGTAACCCCAACCATAACCCAGCAACTATCAACACCTTGTACCTCCTTCTGTATTAGGTATATGTCGTTAATAAGCTGTTACTTCAGCGTAAATAATTACTTACATAACACGCACACCACCAAACAACGTAAACGTATTTTTGGATTTTTTTGTAACCCCGAAATTGTATTCGATCTCTTCACATTTTACCAACTTGTAATACCAAGAAGCTCTGCCTCCTCTCCTAAAAATACTATTCTAGACTATGCTTAATTTAATGATATAAATATAGATTTATATATTCTTATACCTATAGATTCATCAGGTGAAGGTTAAGATGAACCGAAGAAAGAAGGAAAGAAAGAGAGCAAGAATAACAACACAAAGCTTTTGTTAGTTAGGTACTTGGTTCAAACTTTATAGAACAAGAAAGAACATTCAATTGAGTGACGCCATCAATTGTTGGGGTAATCCTTTAGAGATGGAGAATAACGAAGGTTTTGGTCAAAGTTTGTCTTGGTCAAGGCTTGGTCAAAGATGGTGGTAGTAGTGATCGGACTTGATAATATTTTGTACAGTGTTTTGGGTGAATGTTGTTCTTGTTTATCTGTTATCAAAGTCAATTGAATTGAATAAACTGATATCAACAAACTAGCAAAAATTTCAAACCATGACTCTGTCAATCTAGGTCAATTCAACCAGTAGTCGTAACAGTCGCAAGTAAGAGTCGCTATGATAGGTATTATTGAAGCAAAACGCAACAAACGCAACAAATACAAATAATTCAAGATCACTAGAATATAATATAATTCAATGTATATAAATAAACTAAATAAAACACCATACGATACGCAGTACGCTCCAGATGTTGTTTCTTTCTCTTACACTCTCTTTGTTGTGGGTCGTTTCTTTTCTATTTAGTCCAACAAACAAAACAAAAAAAACAGAGCGGTTACGTAATTTATTTTTTAGTGTGGAAAACTTTTAACAATCTTCCCAACTGATACTCAGATTCTCAGATATTCAGATACTCAAAATACTCATAATACTCGTAATATATGAATAACAATAATTTATGTGCTAATATATATATATAAATTTCATCTCAAGCTATATATATTTTATATGCTACATGTATTTATATTTTTAAGATTAGACTTGTAAAATTAAATTTGGAATACTCAGCTCACTCATTCTCTCTCTGTGTTCTGAATTGTATTCAGTTCAGTTCAGCTCATTCCAATTCAATTCAGTTCAATTCAGTTCAATTCAGTTCAATTCAGTTCAATTCAGTTCAATTCAGTTCAATTCAGTTCAATTCAGTTCAATTCAGTTCAATTCAGTTCAATTCAGTTCAATTCAGTTCAATTCAGTTCAATTCAGTTCAATTCAGTTCAATTCAGTCCAGTTCAATTTCATTTCGGTTCAATTCACTTTTGTTTTCAACAGTTATTTCTCTCAATCCCTTCGGGTAATGTTGTCATTGAGGTAGATTAATTATTATTATTATCATTATTATTATTCATCTCGGGTGTCTTGCTATTCTGGCTCTGCATCGGAAGAGTCTTTAATGTTGGTGTTTGTTTGTTTGTAATTCATCTTGGTTGATCCCAGATGTATTATAATATTTTTTAATACATGGTATTTCATTTCGTATATTAATTTTCATTTCTTGGTTTTTATTTTATATTTGATTTCTATTTCACAGTTCACCTCGTTTACTTGATCAATTTCTGTGAAGGTCATCCTCATTGTCGTTGTAGGCAAAGTGGCCCTTTGAATCTTATGGCACGCTATTGTAACATCCAACAACCAAACAAGCTGAATTCAAAATAAATCTAAATTCTAAAACGTCCCTAAATAACCTCTTCATACTCTCAGACCAAATAGTCAACATACACTCCTAATTCAGCACTTGGTTTATCGCTCTCGTTGCCCTGCTTTAACCTGATCTTGGTAAATGATTAACCGTGCTGGAAATCCAACTATAAGAGACTCAGGTGTTTTTCCAATCATGTATTTAAAAAAATAACTTGGAACATTTATTAATATCATTATTGTCATTTGGTGAACATTTCAGTAAGTCTTCCTTTTCTTCATCTTTTATTTCTTGCTAGTATTATAATAATTAATTCTCTATTATTCTATCGGGACGTAGCTTTGTGCTGCGATGTGGCCCCGGTTAGTACGTTCCCAACTGGGGTCTGTACAGCACAGCACTGATGGTAATCTTGTTTTGCTACTGCTGCTGCTGAGATGAGACACGACCTGTTCAGGCCATTTTCCGTACAAGTCAGGGCTGCTTTCTGCTGTTGTTACTACTACAACTGCTGCTCCTGTTGCTGCTGCTACTACCATCCCACAACTACTGCTACTTTAGGTATGCTTCTAAAATAACAATATTATACATATAATATATGAAAACCTTCTTCCCATCTAGTAACAAAAAAGAGAAAACAGAAAAGAAGCCTGCATCATTAGCTTTTTTTTTTTTTCTTTTCGTAGTAGCATTGGAAGAGTAGCATTGATAAAATGGAAGCAGAAATATTAAGCAGCCAGCAGCATGAGTAGTCAGCAAGTAGCAACACAGCCAAAACAAGTACAAGTTACCAACAAAATAGGCTAACTTTGTGTATGTACCAACAATTATACATTTATATCTGGTTATGTCCTTCATTCGCGTATCCTGATCAAGTAATGTACAAGAACCAAGAACAGTGCAGGTCTCAAATTTACGTTTTCACCGGACCCAGGTTTACGTAGATCCGTTTCAAAACAAAAACAATCAGTACGATTGCGTGTGTTGCCCAAATATTTTTCATCTTTTTCAGTCACTTTACTTTCCTCTTTCTCGGCTTCAACATTCATGTGCATTCATGTATAATAAGTGAAATACTTCGTAGCAGCAGCAATAGTAGTCTAGCATTAAAGATCATATTTTATCGTAAGGATAAAAGGGAAATGAATGCAGCCCAAAATTAAATACAAAACTACACCTCGAGGAGACCCTCCCAATCTCTGTTATGAAACTCATGTAGCTCATGTAGGTCGTCGTTATTGCCGGTCAAATACTTGGACTGGTACCCGATGCACGCCCGATTAATCCATCCATACCTTTAAAAGAGAGAGGCCTCAAGGGTAGAAGAATTCTCAACTCTTCCAGTACAAGGATAAAAGGATAGAGTGTGCCGTTGCTCAAGGGAAGAAACGGCCGTAGTGGTCTTGGTAAACCACCAGACTCACATCTACTCCGCGGAAAAAATACCTTTCGGCCTTGCTCTCTTGCTCTTTTGTTCTTGATATTTTTCTTAATACAGATCTGGATATTGATCTTGACGGAAAACAACTGCCATTTGTTCTTCCAGCGGCTTGCTTACATGTATACGTCGTCTACAGCTAGTACTTACTTATTTACTTATTTACTTATTTACTTACTTATTTACTTACTTACGCACAACACATTTTTTGGAAATCAAAAACAAAGATCTACTTCAAGACTAGTCTTGTTTGTATAACCAAAACTAGTTTACAGTCTTGCGTGGATATTTCACTGGTAGAACCGCGGACAAATGACTCAACCAGGATCTTGAGATAAAAAAAGATTTTAAGAATTTTTAAAGAATTTTAAGAAATCTTGCGAGAAATCTTTAAAATGTTGTCAGAGTGTTGGTACAAAAAGAGGTTTTACAAAAAAAAAAGTTTTTCCACGAAAAAAAAAAATAATAAAAAATAAATAATGTAAATAAAAAACAGTAGTGGATAATAAAAATGATTCTTTAGCAAATATTTGTAATGCTCATAATAATAATAGTTGAAAAGTTTTTTTATTTCTCATGATTTTCTTGTGGTTTTTTTTCCAAGGTTTTGTGTCACCTTTTTTTCATATTTTTTTTTTTTTTTTCATATTTTTTTTTTCATTTTTCATTTTCTTGTAAACTTTAAATGAATTTACCGTTTTATTGACGGTAAAACCCGTGAGCTTCGTACTTCTAAACACCCATACTTTTTCTCTTATACTTTAGGATTTCGAAAGCCTATAACATATAACATATCATTTTTATTATTATATATATCTAAAAGTCTTTTAATAACTTTAGTAAAATTATCAAGCCTTGACTAATTCTATAATTGACTAAGATTCATACAAATGCACATACATCTAAAGCAAAAAGCAGCAAGAGACAGACGTACAGAACTGAATACTCTCGAAATCTGGTTTGGTTTGGATCGAGGGCAAGACAAACATTGGAACTTCAAAATGGATATGAAATGTTAAAGCGCAAAAGTAATAAGCCTCTTGAAAATAATAATGAAAAAAAAAAATAAACAATAAAAAAATACAAAATATTAACAATAATACCTGAAAAACTTACCATAAATCACCATATGTTAGCCGCTCAAACCAAGTTATACTGTCTTCATACTTGAATAATCGTGATTTTGTTTCAAATGTCTATTTAATAATACAGGGAAAAAACAGTCAGGAATTTCATTACTGTAGAAGGGGTTTTTGGCCAATAAACAGTTGGGATTTTGCTCATAGGCTCTCAGATCAATTTATTGTTGAAATTACACCCAATCAACAGATATAAAATAGAACTTTATATAATATATTATTAAACTTTTATTAACTGTGTTGTGTTGCTGAAAAGTCTGTAGGTGTGGATCACAAATAACAAGCATACTAAAAGTATTAAACATACGGTAACATTATATGACATTCTGTGATATTTTAGTTAACAAAAATACCGTCAATTATGTCCATTATTTATTTCAACTACTTTTAAACTTAATTACATTTTCTTATAAATACGAATAAAAAAAAAGGAGTGAATCTTATTCAAATTTTTAACATCACTTGCTGGGAAAGTCTGTAGTCCTGTTACTTACGTACCGGTATTTTCAGCAGCAGGACCAGCCAGTAGATATTAGTTGCAAAACATCAATCGCTGCATGATTCAAAGAAAAGGGATAAAGCGACTGTAGGTGAAAGGAATATGATTTCCACCTCTATGTATGGCGATACTTTCTAAACCGTAAAGTTAAACGCTTAGCCTATAGTTTAAAACAAAGAATCTCGGAATTAAAGTAGCAGAGATACATAATGTGAGTTTGGAAAATACGAGTAATTGTATGTATACCTGTAAAAGATTGTAAGCCTGGCGTTTAAACTTTCCAAAATTTCTTCAAGATAAAATGGAAGACTAGTGACCAGTTTAGTTGACATGTACAGAATGTGAAAATGAAACAAACAAAAAAAAAATAAATTCAAAATGTGCTTTAAATCTAATGACTTTGTAAAGAAAAATAGTCAGGCTTGGCTTTGGGTACAATTTAGGTCTATACGAATCATTCTCTCACTCTAGAAAGAAGAGTGTGCAGTATAATCAGTTGTATTGAAATATAACATTTTCCTATTCTTGATTTATTTCTCGGTTTTGCATTTTTCAAAGCTTTGATGTTTATTTTTAGTGGTATGATATCAGGATATAGCTCATATCTAGTTACCCCACAATCATATTTCAATTGACAAATTAAGTGTAAAATATAAACTAGTCATAAAAAAAGGGATTATGGCTTGATTAATTGAATTCAATTGATCTACCTCGGTTGTATGATTGATATTGCTGGGATGTATAATAAAAGTGTCTTCAAGTAGTGAATAAAAAATAAACTTCACAAAAGGCCCTCTTCTTTAAGTTTAGTAGAATCATGAAATGTAATCTAGATTGATACATTATTTTTGACAATACTTTACATGATTGTAAGACGGTAGTATTAAGTCGAGAACATAGTTAATAAATGATATTAAGTATGTCGAATGATAACATTGAGACCAGTTTTATTCTGGGGTATGCAAACAGCTAGAAGACTTGGATGATTCTACACTCTTGGGAATTGCATCAACTTATAAAATAGGTGAATTCTACTAAATACCTTTGATATAAAACAAGAATTAAAAAAGAATTAAAGCTCCATTTGATGAACATTTGACAAACTTACACACTATTGAACACAAATAATCAAAGCTAGAGGAAGCATTGAAGTTAAAGTATCCAAATAATGGCCATATCTTATTTTGTAGGTAGTTGCTCTTTTTAGTATTTCAATATTTCATGCTTGCAATTTTGAATCAATTAGATATTCTTTTCTTGAGATATTTAATTAATATGGATTCTTCAATACAGGTTAAAATTTTTGCTAATGGATTTGTAAATGTTCAGAAACAAATACAAATATTACAAATTCACGAGGTCTGATAATGCTGAAAACCCAACTTCAGATTTGTAGTGCTGCCAGATTTGTGCAACCAGTATAGAATTTGCTGTAAAATCTTTGGGCTTACGATATTAAGACAGTTAGATATTCCTCGCTGAAAAAGTAAGCAGGTGAAATAGTTTAGTTTAATTGAAATTCAGAAAGACATCTTAGAACGGGTTTAGTGCGGTTACAAGAATTAGGTGCTGTTATCAACAATTGCTAAGTTTTTGAACGAGCGAAATTCCTTTGTAAATCCGTGCATCTATACTTTTAGTTGTGCTTTCGAGTTGAATCGGAGTTAAATTTACAGCTTTTGGGCAATTATAATAGCTTTGAACAAAAAGGAATAATACACACTTAACTTCGCTTATTACATTAGTTGTACCTCAATTAAACCAAAATGAATTTGTTGATTTCTTTAAGATACAATTAGATCAATTGGAGGATTAAGTACAAACAAGAGCCCCATTTCGTTTTTATCTGGCGACAGGTTAGAAAAAGAGCTCGGTTTGGTACAATTAGCAATCATTGTACAATAAAGTTAGCCCCTGAAATTATCAAGTCCTGGAAATTCTCGAAAATATATATAAGAGAAAGACTGGTATTACTATAAGAATCTCTGCATGATATTTTAGCTTAAGGCATCTTCATTAAGACAGTACTTAATATCCCTTAGAGTTGAATATTACAAGAAGGATTGAATATAAATAACGACTTTGGATAGAAAAGAAAAATAATGCAACTTTGAAAATGTCGAAAGATAAATTTACTTGAACAGCTAAACCTGTAGATTACAGTTAAACTACAAGCCTTCAATACGAAATAATAAAAAGTAATGAAATCATTTTTTGCATTAAATTTTATAGTATAGTGGGAGCTTTGAGTGTTAAAGAGCTTTTTGTCGTTAACTGCCCAGAAACAAAGTTTTTGATCTTTTATCCATATTAGGCTTTTCAATATATTTCTTCTTGTAGATGAGGAAATGGCATAACTCAAGTTATTGATAGATTCACACGTATGAAGTATTCAATGAATTTGACTTTTGAATGTCCTGTATTAGCTGATCTATGCGTTCGACATGCGCTTGACCAAGACACAATGATATATGGCCTGCAAGGTATGAAATCAAAGAATGAAACTGGCAAGCCTAAGGGTAATCCGTCTTTACACTTGCCACCTATAGGATCTCATGATGAATCGTAATATCAAAATTTAGCATGCTCTCATTTACCAAAGTTATTTAAATTGACCCAAATACAGAATGAATTTTCTTTGACACTTTTCCGTGGTTTCGTGCTAACCATCTAAATTTAACTAGTGATCCATTGATATTCATATAGCTAATGAAATTTTGGAATTCAGGTTTTTAAAACCAAGGCAACATAGACCATATAAGTTTAAATTATTTAATAACATAAAAGACGATTAATATTTTAAAAAAATTTGTATAACTTAGCGTAGTCAAAAGATTTTCAATTGTGAAATTAAGGCAAAAATGAAAAACGGAATGAATGAGCTAACTGCCTCATAATACCGGTTTTTAATCGCAATATTTATCTCCAAATATGCAACACACAGCACTCGAATTTAAGATATTCTCGAGTTATATTGATATAAAAGTCATGACGTTGAATCTAAACTAATGAAACTAATCATTTTTAAGATTTTTCAATAAGTTAATTAGACTCGGAAAAAAGGGTTTCAATTTAAAGAATTTTGAAAGGTCGTGTTAATTTGTATTTTCTTGATGAAGAATATCACAAACGAAAATTCCAAAATGTAGATTTATCTACAATATAAAATTGTGAAATTGTACAGAGTACAAAAGCTCACCAAAAAAAAAAAAACAGTTGGTTAAACTCACAAGTAGACTAAAATTATATTACCTTACAAAAAGTTATATAAGTTATAGCATAATTGTTATTTCTTAAAGATGAAGTTCAGAAGAAATAATTGACTTAAATGAAGACTCCATTCATTGAGTGACCTAGCACAACATCTAGAACATTTTCAAATTTGATGGGTTAGAAAGAAAGGAAATCATTAATTCAATTTAGGAGGTAAGCAAATATCAGTAGTCAGACTGTCATATCGAAATGTATATACATCTATATGTATTGAAGGATCTCTTAATACTGACATATTCTCTTTCATGACATATATTTTTAAGAGTAAAGGAAAACTATCTCACATCATGAAAAAATTCACTACAACATTTCTTAAACATAGGACATTAGATTATTAAAGTCAGTGATCAAATAACAGCCAGTCATGTAGTTAAGGAGGTGTACGCTTTCTTTAAATTATTTGTTTGTAGTCAATATTGTATCTGATCTACAGATTGCCGGTACCCAGCTAGTGAAAATAAAATAAATAAAAATAAATCATAGTCAACTAGGATAACTAATGTTCCACTCCTGTGCTAGTCGTATGTAATAAAGAGCTTTTTTCAATTTTGACTTCCCCTCCCCCTCCCCCTCATTTCCCCCTTATGCTTATTTTCCTTTTATACTAAATGCTTTGAAATGAATTGAAAACGGTATTAAATTTCGGCTTTTTTTAGATTATTTAGTTTGCATGCCAACTTCATTTACATGTCTGCTTCTACAGAACAACACCATGGCTACCAAAATTCATCCAAGCTGGTTTAATTAACTCTTAGTAAAGTTCACTACAATTCTTCAGTTGTTCAGCCCTTTGTACCCAATGTCCCTCATCCTTGGTTCCATATGCAAATCTCGTTTCATTTTTATATCGTTTTATTTTTTTTCGCTCCCAAATATGTTTTCAATTATTAGTTTCATTATTATATACTTTTGAATTAAATTAATGTCATCCCTCTCATAGTATTATGCCCCTTGAAGCGAAAGTCGCTGGCCGCAGGTCCTTGAATTATGCCCAACCTGGTTACACTTGCCACACCGTCTGGTTGTGGTCCCTGGAAGCATGCCAGGTAGTTGCAGTAAGTCCCCAGATGGCTTAGAAGCATGCTTCTTTCTTTCTTCATTACCTTCCTCTTCTGATCCCTCTCCATGATATCGAAACTCTGGATGGCCTACTTCTAGGTCTCCCCCAGTCTCTTTACGTCCTAAGGTTAAAGGCACTGGCGATCCTTCCAAGGACGCCACCGACGAAGTTTCTGCCCCTGATGTAGTGCTTGGAATAAGTTGCGGAGGAAGCGCTGAAACGGGTGACATTGGAACCCGACCAGCAGGTGATGTCCCTCTGCTTTCAACAGGAGTAACTGCCCTTGGAATAAATGATGTCAAGCCTTGGAGATGAGAGTCAATGCTTGCAATTCCAGCCTTGCTAAAGTACTTCACCATATGAGCAAGCATAAACTCCCGCGACTCTAATGAAGCGTAATTCAAAAAATGTTCCTTCACAAGTGCCATAGTCTGATCAAACTTGTTTGTAAGCTCGTTTCCTAGCCGATCACTTTCAGATAAACTTTGCTTCACGGTCTTATTTTTGGACAGCCACCAGTGTGGGTTCAAATCTTCCATAGTTACTGGCCGCGACAGAATGTGTTTACAAGGGAGCCCAGTGGTAGTCATAAACATTCCCGTGCACCTGTGCAAAGGTTCTCCCACAGCCACGGCCTCCAAATATAACTCATGTTGTTCCTTAATCATTTCCAGCGCGTGAGTAGAGACCTTGAACCGGACATCGTCATAAAATGGCACAAAAAACTTAACAGGACACCGCTGTGTCTCACTGGCCATCAGCTCCTCGTAGGCAATCTTCTCACGCCTTAATAAATCTTTGATCTGATAGTAAATCTTGAGCAAATCACCACCTGATTCATCTGCAATTTTTTTTACAGTGGCCTGGGCAAGCTCTGCCTTTCCCATTGAGTAATTGTTGAAATTCAAGTGTTGGTCAACCCACCCTCGCACAAACTTTGTCTTATAGGCCAACCAGTTGTACTTCACATATTCCAAGATCTTTGTCTTGGCATACTTTTTCTGGAAATCACTTTCGTTGTAAGCGTAAATATCTGGCGTTTCTGAGTCCACAAGTTCCCGAAACCGCTTCATAAATGTCTCACGTTCCTCAGTTAGACCAAAAGTGTCTGCGCTCTTCTGGTTCATTTCCCGCATCAGATGAGTGACACAGATCTGGTTGGTGTTTTCAAAGACATTATCAATTGCTGTCATTAACATGGGCTCCCTGAGCGTAATCACAGCAGATGGCCAATACTGTTTTCCAATATACTTGCTGACAATATTTTTTACGCAATACAATACCCACCGGAAATCTGCAAGTCCAGTGTTATTGAGCAGCGCATAACCTACTTCAAATGTCGTGTTGAATGCTGTCATGCCAACAATATGAACCAGTGTGGGCACTTTCGGTGACTTTGTAAAGTTGATAAATAGAACTTCTGGAAACTGCTGGAGCATCTCCACGCAATCACTAGTAGTCCAGAATAAATGAGACACATTGTCAAATTCATCTAATTGCTCTTCTAGAAGAGCATTGTCGAATCGAAGTGCTCCAACTAATCCCTTTAGTAAATGATTTTCAGTGATTCCATCTGTTTCCTGTGATTTCGCTGGCGACTTGTCGTCTTCAATGGGTGTACCAGCCGGACTGTCAAGCTGAAGAAGGGTTTGAAAGTAAGTATACCGTCTCTTTTTTGCAGAAGCAGCGGGCCCATAAGGTCCATGATTGTGTTCCCCGCATGAAATTTCCATCTGGCCATCCAGCAAAACATTGACCCTGAAAGGGCATTGGTCGTATGGCGTGTCAGGGTGGGTCGTCGCAACTTCATCATCGGGATACTTCCGCTTATGCGTATATACCTTATCGTGATCACACGTAAATACCATTTTGTCTCCCTCTTTTTGCGTGTTGACTGTGAATCCCTCGTTTTCTGAGAATGTTTGTATATATTTTGACGCGCTGGTAGAGTTATCGAATGTCTTAGGCTCAATGGTCTTGATGTAGATGAGCCCGTTAACCAAATCGGCTGATTCTGCTAGAGAGGTTCGCAGAGAGGCTGGCAGAAGTGAAAATTCTTCGTCATTTACCATTTTATCAATGGGCCAAAGCCGTGTCGTACTTAAATTACTGGTGTCGTGATCATCTTTGTTGGATGTTTGAATGGCCGCGACGGCTGCTGCAACTGCTTCAGCAACATCACTGGCTTCTGGCGTGGGTTTTACATCTTTAGCCTCAGCCGTTTCGCTCTCTTTTTCTTCATATGGAGACTGATCTCGCAGGAACATGCTACTGTTGTCCTCCAAATCACCTGTGCTTTTAGCTGGTTTATCTAACGACATGATTAATTTGGAAAATGTCTTTTTTATTAATATTCCAGATATTTGACAGAATAATTACGGTTCTACGACAGGAAAAAAAGAAGAGAAACAAAAAAAAAAAAGTTATAAGGAAAACCCGGAGAAATAACCGATTATTTATAAAGATTTCACTTTTTCGTGGTGGGGGGAGGGGGAGTGCAGGTTAAAAGTTCACATCAACAGAATTAATGCTGATAGAACGTTGGGGACAACCATGATATGTGGCATTACATGCGTTCTGTAATGAACTGAAGCCAAGTAAAACCCAATAAACGCACTGAAAAGTGTACTGACTGCCTCATATACCATCAAATCAATGGTGTTGTTGCTTTTGAACATTATCATGACATTCGTGTTGATGTTGTACGTTGTGAGAGCTTAAAGAGCCAGGAGTGTAATAATTATGCAATGATTACCTAACGGTAGTAACACCACTACACGGAACATGTGGCCTTGATTAGTCATTTTGCTTAATAAAACTAATTTAATATTACATCAGCAACTGAGTAATCATGCATTATTTAGCCAATCATTGTTTGCGCATTCTAATTTAAGATTACTAAGACAAATGACTAATTATCACCTTCCTATTTAGGATGCCAGCTGACCCTACCCTAAATTTTAACAAAGTTTTCATGCGAAACCTTGGTTTTGTGATGGTACGTTGCTTGTCCTAATGGCCCAATACTGAGGAAGCCATAGTATTTCTCAGAATGGCAGCTTCTCCTACATTTACAACCCAAGCCCAACGCCGTTACCGTTCCCGGTCCTATACAAATTAAGTTAAGTTCATTACAAACCAACAGTCGCTTTTTCTTTTCCTGCGCATTTCGGATATGGATATGTCCTTCTTCGGATTAATTCGCGCGGCAAGTCGGGTTCTGGCACGTTGAAGCTGCTTCGATTCAAGGGAGGAATTGGCTATTATCATGATAATGAAAAATAATAAAGAGTACCGAAGAAAGTATGGAACGTACTCAGATCAAATTGAAAATTAAAATAAACTCTTTTCTCCTTAATATTACGAGCTGCTTATCTATTATCTATCCTATATATCCCCTTGTAGCATGAAGACTCTTCCGCTCGGGTGACTGTTTTATTGTGGGCTTTTGACAGGGACTATTGTTTTGTATGGGAATAGTAGGCGTCATGGGTGTTTCAGGGATGAAATGGTCATCACCGTTATGTGTAACTGCTGTCATTCCTGTCTCCCATGCTAATATTGACGGGGGACGAAATGCGAGCAAACTGGACTTATTACCTTGACGATACTTTTGCCATTCTTTATCAATACTCAGATTGCTGATATTAGGGGTATTGTAGATATCCTTTGGCTTGAGGTGTGCAGGCCGAGGTGGGACCGGAGGAGAAATCCTTACATCCGAATCATCGGGTGCGCCAGTAACTTTGTTTTTTAAGTACTGGTAAGAAGATTTCAACTTGTTAGATCTTGCTGGAGGAATGGACCGCCGGTCTTTTTCGTCATAGAACCATTCACTGCAATTACTATCATATCTTTCATGGTGAGGCGCAAGGGTCTTGGCCGAAGGATTACTTCGGATCTTGTGGAGCACAAAAGCGCAATACAAGAACCCAATGAGTGCAACAAAAAGCCAAATTCCCAGTAAAATAGCTGAAATCTTTAGCTCTAAATATAATGATTTCTCGTATAGCTCGATTAGAGTTCGCATAGAGGAAGCCATCAGAGAAACTGCCGAATCTGTAAGCCTGTCGATTGATTCACTGGTAGTGGACTCTGTTGAAGAGTTTGAAGTATCATTCATCAAGGCACTGGGCAGAATGTAGGCCTCTGAAATAGTAGGTAGTGCAACTTGCGAATTATTGTGTACCCAATTTATTCCCTTCTGAATCATCTCAATCTTGGATCCAATTACACAATACACGACTCCCGTGATTCCGGAGTAGAAAGGAGTACCCGCAAAAGTGTTGTTGAGTTCGCGGTTCATGGTCGTTGTAAATACACCCAAAGTATCATTAATGCTACCAGTTGCAGTATGAATCCAGCCCAATAAATTTTCGTTTATATCATCCTGTGCATTCTTAATTTCCATGTTGGTGCTATTTGCCCACATTGAAATGCCTTCTTGAACATTTCCAAGGGCTGAACTGGCAGCCGTGTTGATTCCCTTTTCAAACGCAGGCAGAGAATCCTTTACCTGATTGAAAATTATAAATTGAAGAATAACCATAAAGATTCCACAAAGACCTAGTGCCAGAACCATTAATGCAGGAGGATACAGAACATATTCAACCCACCATTTGGCAAGAGTTTTTTGGGTCAATTCACCAAGGTGCTTCGCTGCCAGCAGTTGGCACTGCGTGATCCATTTGTGAGAAGCGGTTTGGATGAGTTCAATATGGTCCACGCGCTGATTGCTGATTGGATTTAAAGGCTTCTCATTTTCATCTCTCACTTCATAAATTTCTTGAACGTCCTCAGCACATTCTTTAATCCACATCCATTGCTTAATTTCACGGTACGCTACAGGTATACATACCAAAATCGCAGTGACAGCGAGAGCAATAATAAAAACCTTGGATAAAAGTTCAACACCTTGGCGTAATTGGTCGTAAAAGTCAGCAATACCAGAATCAGTTGAACAAAAAGTTATTTGTTGTTGATCTGGAATTTTAATGGCACTTACATTAAATGCCAAATTCCTTGACTGTAAAGTATCATTGAGTTCCGTTTTAAGATATTTGAATGGAATACTAATAGCTTCACTGGTTGCATTTTTGACGTCACTGTAATCAGGAATCTCACTTCGTAGCTCTTCCAGTTTTGAGTTTATAGAAGAAGGAATTGAAAGGTTTCGAAGTGAAGATACGGACAAGGATACGTTACCAATGAGACTGGTGCTGTCATCTTCTGTGAAAGCATCGGCAATCGAGTTGAATGCACTGCTCACTGTGTTAATTGCCTTTTGCAGTGCCTCCACTCCGTCTTCAATACCGTTGACAACAGAATCAAGTGAATTGTCAACAAAATTAATGACAGCTTCCGTAGCATTAATAGCTGTGTTGGCAGCCGTATTAACAGCCACAGTCAATAGACACACATATGTTCCTACCAGCATGTTGATAACAAAGAGTAATAGCTGCTCAAGAACTGTAATACTTAAAATCATCATCTCAATCAGCCCTTGCCGAGTACTAGTAAGCCCTTTTGAGATCAGAGAGTTAGCCCCGATAGCCATATAATGAGGCATAGATGCTGCCGAGCTCCCCATATTCTCTGATGACTTGCAACTGCTCATTGTATATTTCTCAGCAGTTTCCAATGAGTTTTTCAATGACATTTGAAAAAGTACGATTTTGATGATAATAAGAATAAGAAAAATAGTATATTGGTTAATCCAAACTTGTGACAACCTTGCTTTGATTCCGATATAAGGTGTGACGGACTCGGTAAGGTCAGGAAATCTGCTATATAGTGCTGTTAAAGATGGACCGGTTTTCTTCTCTTGAATCTTTTCAGCCAAAAATAATTTCTTTAGCTGTTGCTTTGGTGGAGGTCCGAAGTCAGAATTAATTTTAGATGCATCTTGACTAGGTTTGTTAAAGTCTCCTCCGTCATCAGTGTTATGTGGTTCGCTTCGATGGGTTGCTGCTTGGTTTTCGAGCATTCGCCCAACTGCATGTGTAATTAATGTAGTCAATCGTTTAAAATTTTGAATGTTTGGAGCCATTGTTATTGATGGGCAAGATTTAGGTTCAGAGGTTGAAAAATTCATTATCATGAATGAAATCTGGTATTTCTTGCTCATATATATTTACAAAAGTCATAGTCTGTGTTTGGAATATTCAAAACACACATCTTCAAACAACAAGTATTTGAGGTCGGTGCTGTTACTTAGAACTTTTATATTTCTTTCTGGTTTTATATCTCTCTCCAAATCGTTTGGGATATGGTTTCAAATAAAAAATATGCGGCTGACTGGTTTCGTTCCTGAATAGAAAAAGAATAAATGAAAACCGTTGTGCACGTGCTCATTTACGTACTATCATGTTCGAAGCCAAAACCAGAACTAAAAAGAAACAAGGATAAGATTGGAAATGTAAAATCATTAACATACATATACAAGTACAAATATTTACTTATGCTCCACATGACCTTCAATGGCCTCATCCTCCTCTTCTGCCAAAGCGAGATTCTCTTGGGATTGCCATAGAGTATGGTAGAACGAAGTGTTATCACTCAACAATTGCGAATGTGAGCCCTCTTCCAGTACTGCTCCGTCCTTGAGCACAATAATCTTGTCTGTTTCAGCCACAGTTCGCAAACGATGGGCAATAAATACGGAGGTTGACTTCTGGTCTCGAATAAGTGAATGAATATTCTGGAGAAGTGCTTTTTCGGTTTCAGTATCTAAAGCTGAAGTAGCTTCATCAAAGAAAATAATAGGAGGATTTTTAAGTAATACCCTGGAAATAGCTAAACGTTGTTTCTCGCCTCCAGAAATCATCAGACCTCGCTCACCTACCTTGGTTTCATATCCCTCAGGCAGCTGCTCTACCAGACTTGTCAGTCTAGCGCGGTTGGTTACAAGCTCGACTTCTTCGTCTGTAGCATCGAGTCGACCATAACGGATATTGTTTCGAATTGTATCATTAAACAACGGTGTATCTTGGGGTACGACTCCAATAGCCTTGCGTAATGACTCCAAGGTGATTTCTCGAATATCCTGTCCATCAACCAAGATACGACCTTCTTCAACATCATAAAAGCGGAAGAGTAATCGAAGAATGGTAGATTTTCCTGAACCAGAGGGACCCACAATGGCTACCTTTTGGCCCGCAGGAATGGTAAATGATGCATTCTTTAGAATCTTTCTAGTAGGATGATATCCAAAAGTAACGTTCTCAAATCGGATTTCACCACCTTTAAAGTCAAGAGGCTTTGCGTTAGGAATGTCTTTGATTTTGACTTGAACATCCTGAAGTTGGAACAGCGATTCCATATCTAACAAAGCTTGTTTCAAGTCACGGTAGACAGAGCCCAAAAAGTTTAGGGGCACAGAAAGTTGAAACACAAGCTGGTTAACCAAGACCAAATCACCAACTGTAAGAGAACCATCAGCGACACCATTACAAGCCATATACATCATTGCAGTCAATGCTGAAGAGAAAATGAAATTTTGACCAGAATTTAGAAAGGCTAGAGATTTTTGAACTTTGATTGTGGAACTCTCATATTTAGCCAAAGCCGAATCGTACTTAGAAGCTTGAAATGCTTCATTGTTAAAGTATTTGACAGATTCAAAATTGATTAATGAATCTAGTGCAACAGTTGCCGCCTTATTATCGGCTGCATTGGCATTTCTTCGGAATCGGGCTCTCCAGGACGTAGTTTGAATTGTGAATACAGAATAAGCAAGCATAGTAGCCAACGTAACTCCTGCAAAATTTACTCCGTAGTTATACGAAAGAATTCCGCAAACCAATGAAATTTCAAATGTGATTGGAATCAAGTGAAATACCATTGAAGTGAGAACATAGCTGATACCTTTGGTACCTCGATCAATGGCTCTAGTAATACCACCTGTCTGTCTAGACAAATGATAACCTAAATCAAGACGAAGCAAGTGATTGAAAGTATTTAAAGCAACTTGACGAATAGCACCTTGGGCAACAGACGCAAAAATAGCATTTCGAAGTTCACCAAACAAAACAGCACCAAATCTCGCAAAACCATATCCAAGAACAGTAGCACCAATAACAGTTGCTGCGACGCCTGCTTGAGTTGTCCAATCAATATTCATATCATCGATAATACCTTTGAAAATAAATGGAACCTGGACATTGAGAAGTTTTGCACCAACAAGCAAACTTAAGGCGGTTATAACACGAACTTTGACACCAAGAGAAGTCTTAGGCCAAATATATTTCATTAAACTTTTGAGGATAGCTTGGTGGACTCGGCTCTCGCTCTCAGTTTTTTCGGCAGATCGAAAAAGACTAGGTTTGAATTGAGATGGTTTGGAAGCATGAAGCCCACGAGTTTGGTTGGCAACAGACTGGCCCAGGACCTTATTGTTGGATAACTTCCATAGTATATTGGAGGTGAACAGAGGTGTTTGAATAGTCTTGCTGGTTGATTGAAAACTTAAAAGCCTCTTTGAGATTGGCAACAACCGAGGAGCAACGCTATTTGGCCGTAATGCAGTACTGCTTAGCGTCTTCAAAAATGAAGACGCTGGTAATGATAATCTGAAAGCTGGCATGTCACTAAAGCAATAGAAACAAGCCAGAAGAGTCGATATTTATTAGCGACAATGGGGTTCAACGAAACCTAATTGCCTGTGACCCAAATTTTGTCTTGTCTTCCTTGACCAGTTATTTATTGGCCAAAATAAGACATTAACTTCAAAGGTGAATTGAATATAACTTCAAAGTCTCTACGCACAACTTTCAACTTGAAAAAATGTAAATTGGCAGAAGAAAGTAATAGTTCAGAACTGAAAAATTATAGATTTTATCTATCAAGGTATAAATGATATCCATATTAATAGGGTTAGGTGGGCGGTTATGCCCTATAGCCAATTACACGCAATTTGGCCTTCAAAAATCGCTATTTTGGCTGTCAACCCAAATCGCAAAAACATCTCAATCGAGAATTTGCTCTTGTCTGTTTTGAACTTGAAATACACCATGAAAATCGTTATCAGTGGATACTTTATACATATTTGAAGGCCCTTTGCCATTTTCCAAGAGCAGTCGTTCACTGCCTTCCATGCCTACGTCACTGATGGGCTCCCCTCGAATCGAATCTGTAGATTCACAGTCATAAGTGAGCTCAACGACGTGTGTTTCAGGCTCATAAGGGACGCCAAAAATCGGAAGCGAATTTTGCTGCACCTTAGTAGGACCCCGAGTATCGACATAGCTTCCAATGCCCCATTGTGTGAGCATCGTGATATACGCCGTGACCAAAGCCACCTCAAGATCCACCATAGATTCATCGACCAAGATCTCAAAGTCAAATCTCATGGTTCTCATTTGTCGTACTTTTGCCACACGCTGGCGTATCTCTTCGTCTCCGCTCCCAGGATTCACGATTCGTTCTAAATATTTTGAGCCATTGCGCCATTCATACCCAGCGCCATCGTTAAGATAGAACTGCCTAGACACCTTTGTTGCTGAAAAGTTCAAGATAACATCTCTATGTCTGATTTCAGGCTTGCAAATAAAGTCAAAATATCTATTCATTAGTCCTGCATGGAGCGTTGCAATTTCCCGTCTATCTCCTACTGTTAATACAGACCACACTGGAGTGAACATGGTGCGGCGCTCAATTGTGTAGATCTCTACACCTGCGGCATCATAAACTTTAGCAATATGATGACGGTCGGTACGATCTCTCCGCAAATACAAAACAGTGGGTGAAGATGTTAACTGTGTACGCTGTGCTGAGCCATCCCGGGAAAACTCCAAAAATGACTTCAGACCCGTTGTCTCTGTAAAAAGTGACGTGAAGCTCACAGCGGCGTTCACAGCAAATACAGCACTTGAAGAAAGCATTTGATCGGCTAGTGGATATTTTTTCCTTTCAGATTGGATCAAAAATCCCCTTTAAGAAAAATATTATCCGAATCTAATTGGATTCATGTGAATGAATTCAAATTTTGAAATTTATACCTTTGCATTTTCATTATTTTATGACTGTGTCACAAACCAGATGTTCCTCACACGCTTCACTCACTAGTGCTATTCCAACTGTTATAAATTCCAAGGGGGGGGGGGGTGTAATTAGGTGTTTGGTTTTATTATCTATTCGCTGATAAACATGAAGTTGTGTAATTTATTTGATTCTTATATTAATGCGTTTGCATTTATACAAGAGAAGGTAGATTAAAATAATTTCCGCAATGAAAACCAGCTCTAGAACACATATAAGTACTCAAGATGAGCCTGGCTAACTTGATTTTAATTCTGTTACGAAAAATTTGGAAACTATACAAGAACTAGGTGAATCTTTCAGTCAATATAGTTGATGAATTTGCTTCATCAATATGAGTCAGTCTACAATAAACAAGATCGCGGCTGCCATACAACAATATGAACTAGATAGACCTCCATTTCAGACCCATAGACTAAGTATAGACTACCACAGTGGAGCAGTTTCAGAACAAAAGCTGCTTCGAAAGCTCGATATTCGACTACTACCTGTGCTATCCCTATTTTTCTTCATAGCCTATTTGGATCGAGGAAACGTCTCTAATGCCCTAACAGAGGGTATGATGCCATCACTTCACTTAACAGAATCAGAATGCAACAACTGTTTGATGATTTTTTTCATTTCTTACTGGGCATTTGAAGTACCTTCTAATGTCATGTCCAAAAAAACAACTCCCGCATTTTGGATTCCGACAATCATGTGTTGCTGGGGAGTAGTCATGACTTGTATGGGATTGATAGTAGACTATAGAGGCTTATTTTGGTCCCGGTTCTTCCTAGGCGCATTTGAAGCTGGAATATTTCCAGGCATGTGTTTTTATCTCTCGACATGGTATAGAGCTTCTGAATTACAATTTCGATTGGCGCTCTTTTTTGCTTGCGGAAGCGCGGCTGCTTCTTTTGGGGGTTTATTAGCTTGGTGCATTGGAAAAATGGACAAGGTTGGGGGTATGGAAGGATGGAGATGGATTTTTGTTCTTGAAGGCTGCACTTCAGTGGTCGTTGGAACTTTTGGATATATGTTTCTGTGCTCGGATCCAAGTACGGCCGACTTTTTGAATGAGAAAGAAAAGGAAATAGTGATTGTGCGTATCAAGGGAGATGAAGGATGGTCCACGAGTCCGGACAATGTGGGTGCTATCATGGAGTATGCTGCAAGTGAAAGAAAGCAAAACACTTGGAGAGATATCAAGCTAGCATTTCTAGACTGGCAATCATATCTTCATGCCATTATCTACCTTTGTATTAGTGTGGTTATTTATGGAATTTCACTTTACCTACCGACCTTAATGCGCGAAATGGGATATAAGGCAGAGACAGCACAGCTACTGACTATTCCAATTTATATATCGGCGTGTATCATGTCTTTGCTATTAGGCATTATTTCAGATAAGCTTGGATCACGATCTCCTACGTTAATATTTTGCTTTTTCATGATGTTTGCTGGATATGTGTTGGTTCTTGTGTTTAAAGTCCGGGACACACGCCACTCAGTAGCGTATGCTGGAATGTTTGTATCTGCCATAGGAGCTTATGGAGCAGTACCAAGTTCAATTGCTTGGCTTTCCAATAACAGCATGGGATCTGGAAAACGAAATGTATCTCTTGCCATTCAGATTGGTATTGGAAATTTAGGAGGAGTGTTATCTTCTTACTTGCATGATTCACGGTTTGGTGAAGAGGAAGGTATTTTAATGTTGGCAGGAATTGGTATTATTGCAATTATTATAAATGTTGCAGTGTATCGGAAAATCAATAAGCACCGCAAACAAATCATTTTACGGATTGGATATCATAGTAACCAAGCAGAAGAAATGATTAGCCTAGGTGACCGAAGTCCGTTTTTTGAATATACTTATTAACAATAAGTTTTGTTTGAAAATAAAAAACAAGAAATTTTGAATCTACATAGATATATACAAGTGAAATATAAACAGAAAGGAAATTAGATGGCACGGCCTTCTCGAGCAACTCTTTCAATATCGTCAATTTCTTTCAGAGTGTCAGCTGTTAAAACCTCATACCCAGTTTCACCTACAACGACGTCATCTTCAATTCTAATTCCAATACCTCTAAAATGTTTTGGGAATCTAACATCATTAGGCACATAAACACCAGGTTCAATTGTTATAATCTGGCCAGGTACCAGTTTAGCGTACCGGGGAGGTTGTGTAATGTCATGGACATCTAGACCCAAGTTATGGCCAATATAATGAGGATACAAAGCGGTGACATCACGGCGTGCTAATGGTGAAGTCAAGCCAAAAAAACCACAGTTTTTGAGTTCGTTGTAAAAAATGTTTTCAGAGTGTCTGTGGATATCGTGTAATGACATGCCGCTTGAGACTGAACAGAGTTTGATGCATTCCTTTTGCACGTTTAAAACGGCTTGGTATAAATCACGCTGGGGAGCTGTAAATGTGCCGTTGACAGGCCAAGTTCGAGAAATGTCAGCACAGTAGCCGCCATATCTTCCGCCAGCATCGACTAAGACCAAATCACCATCGTGCAGTAAATCATCGTTTCTTGTGTAATGAATGGTGAGTGCATGGCTTCCACCAGCTACCACGGGAAGGTAAGCTGAATCTTGGCATCCGTGCATTCTAAACTGGTAATCAAGAAACGCTTGTAACTGAGCTTCTGATGCAAACTGGGTAGCATAAGCTTGGTTATAAGCAATGCTCGAGATTTCAGCAGCTATACGTAAAACATTAATTTCAGCTTCACTTTTAACAAGTCGGCTCTTTTCAATAAGGGCAACAGCTGATTTATACTCCTTTCGCTTGCTGCCAGATTTTCTAAAAAGTTCAGTTAACGAACCTTTTAAAATATTTTGACCATGACTTTTGAAAAATTTGTGAACCCGGTTTGTATCTTTAAAATCAAAAGTGTCCATGTAAACGGTCTCAACCTGATCGAGCAGAATTTCTAGCTGTTGGTAAATATCGGTAAATGGGTATGCTCTATCTGCATTAAACATCTCAATAGCACCATTTGGTCCTGATCTAATTCCATCCCACAGTTCGGCATGTGCATCTTTACCAGGCACAAAAAAGATAGACTCCATTTGATTTTCATTATGTTTATACAGTACCAATGCAGACTGGGGTTCCAAGAAGCCAGTGAGATAAAAAAAGTTAGGATCTTGTCGGAATTCATAAAACACACTGCTGGTCGCAAATTGTACGTCGTTACCTGGCACGATTACCAGACTTTTATTAGGCAGCGATTCAAGGATTCGTTGTCGGCGGGCAAAGTATTCCTGTGCACTGATTCCTGGGGTGATTTCACCTGCTGCTAGGCTATGAGGATGTGTTTCATGAATAGGCTGGCCAGCGGTCAGGTATGTAGCGTAAGTTCGAGATTTAGCCAATGATGCTCGGGTCGCTGTAGTAGACGAAGAAGGTAGGCTTCTAAGTTTGAACGCTGCGGATACTGCTGATTGGTTTTGAGGACCAGCACTTGATACAAGTTTAGAAACGCATCGTGATTGAGTCCAACAGGTACCTGATTTCAAGTCAAGTCCAACAAGAGGTCGGAGTTTGGTTTTGGTGAGTAGAGATTTATTTACAGATTTGATCATTTCACAAATCTAATGTCTATGTTTTGTGTTTGGTTGGACTAAATTTAAAATAATAATAAAAAAAAACAAAAGTAAACCACTCTTTTTTTTTTGTACCGAACAAACTTTTCGAAACTGAAATTTTAATGAGTGGATGTGAATGATAGCTTGATGTTGTTTTTTTTTTTGTACTTTATTCCCTTGCTTTCCCGTGATTATGTAATTTTTCATACATCGCTCCGATATATAAAAAAAAGGCTTGAAAAAATTTACGAGATAAATCAAAGTAAAACTATCTTATGATAATGCACTATTCTTCTACAAATTACCAAGTCTGGAAATTGTTCTAATATGCGGATCATGACTTAGGAATGAACTAACGAAATCCCAGTCAATCACCCGCTTGGTCATAAGTAGCGATTCGCGCCATTTCTGTGGATTTCTAAACATATCTTCATCCTCTTCTTCTTCATTTTCATTCAGCAAGCGGGTTTGCTCTAGAGTTTCAGTTGCATCAACAATAACTTTCCTAACCATTTCTTCGGTTTTCTCAGTCAACAGTAAGAGTTTGTATACACTTCCATCAATGCCAATAGCAAGAATGTCTTGTTTGAACCTTTGGGACACGTCTTGAACCTGTAATTGAGGGTCCTCTTCCTTGTTTTCGCGCGAAACTGGAATTAGCTTGATAATTGGTGTGGGAAACATAATTGAACTTAGCAGCTTTAATGTGCTGCTTGATACTTGAACCGCTGCCCCATCATCGGAATTAACCTTTGAAACCTCGTAGAATGCGACATTCCTCTGCTTATCAGATACCACTAGAGTGCGACCATCATCTAAGACACACTGGGTCAAAGATGCACGTAGCACTCCATCACTGCACAAAAGTCTAAGCGTCCCGGTTTCATTGTTGTACTGGTAAACATAGATGGAGTTTTTGAGCGTTCCTGCGTAGATAAGACCATCGCGTACAGTCACATTAATCACAGGGCCAGCTACAGGCTCAATGCTACCTAGCTTGAGAATCTTACACTTTTGGTCTTCAACAAGTAGCATGAATAGTACTAATTTTTTTGCTGTTGCACAGATGAGGGTTTTCTGGTCGATCTGTGCTACTGATAGCACAGGCTCCTCCTCTTGTAAGGCAAACCGCTTTTGAATATCGATTCTACCGCTTTTAGTTTTTGACACTGTCATGACGTAAATAAAACCACAAGGAGCATTGTATTCTGTCCCTCCACTGCCCACAACTAGGTACTTGAATCGACTGCCGTTTACTCTGAACTCCCATTCTGTAGCACAATACATCACTTCATCTGTTATTCGGGAAGTTTTGGGTTTCCAAGTATCATAATCCTCGTTCGGAGTTACCACAACACCTTTTTGAGGATCCACAAAACGAAGATGTGATTTTCGGGAAGTTTTACATGACCTCAGAAATAACACAACAATCATTCCAATATGCGACATGTACAAGATTCTACGGGGGACAGCACGGATAGGAATTCGACGAGTGATAACGCTGGGGTTTTTCTCGACTACAAGGATATTGAGTTTGTGGTTAATGGCGGCAGCAAGAACAAGCTCAGATCCATTGTCGCTTGTCGCTGATGAGACCGGAAACATGCAGGCAGCTTGTACCGACAGCAAGCTAGAGTCTTCAATGACAACTCGATATGGAATATCAAGAGGGAGTGCCGGGTTAATGAAATAAAGGAAATCGCAAACTGCAAATGCCTCGTTATTCGTCCCTTGGAAAAACTGCACAGGGAGTTTTCCAAGCAAGCGATTTAAAATGATTTTGTTCCGATAATATAAAATAGAGCCAGACCGTAATCCTATCAATAAGGTATCTCCAATAGATATGACATCGTTTGCAATATCCGGAAGATCAATTGTTTCCGGGGCAGACCCGATATTTGAATCAGCAGTAAATATTTGTAGTACTGAAGTAAAAGTGCCTAGTAAAATCAAAGGCTTTGGGTTGGGTATAATCTTGAGCATGGTTATTTCGTCAGTGATTGAAGTTTCGCCCAGTAATTGGAGAGCATCACTTGAAGGAAGTAGATCTGGGCTAATTTTGTATAATGCAAGAGACAAAGCGTTGTCTTTTCTAAAAACAAGAGCAATGTGCTCTTGGCTTATATGGCTGCGGAAAATTGAAAAGCCATCAAGGGTGAGTTTGTCGGGCTGGTCAGAGATATTGCTCACGATCAGTGATGAGGGAGTTACTTGAATGAGGCAATCGTTGAAGGCGCCAAAAGCCAAGGTTTCAGTTTGCAGGTTCAGTTTAGACTGCTCGGCAAAGTCCACGATTTCTAAACTGTCTGAGTCACCATCGAGAATTCTGAATACATTAGTATAGTAAGGGTATGAAGCCAAAAGAAAACTAGCAGTATTTGATGTTGCACTGAACAGATGCTTGACCCCTTTCACAGGAAGTCCTTCTAGAGCTACAGAAGCTTTAAGGCCTTGTCTAATATGTACTAGTGCACTGGAAGAAGGACCTACACCAGAAGACACAAATAGTTCCGAACAATTAGTGAGATCAAAATTCGGAGATATGGAATCAAAGGCATCCGAAGGATTAAGTAAAAGCGCGTCACAAACAGGACCAAAAGACTGATATTCAGAGAGGTAATCTACAAGCACTCCATCCTCAGTTGATCTAACAAAAAAGGTTCCACCTAAAACTCCATCACCGGCGGTATGAATCATGAGATAAGCGGCATCATTAACTGACACGGAAAAATCAGATGCCCCGGATTCCGAGCAGGGACTGATGATCAAAGAAGAGCCGATGGAGGTCTCGAGATCAACTAAAGGTTGGACTGACAGCTGATCATTGGTGGCGTCAATCGCAATAGTGAATATAATATTTGATTCAGTGGCAATATAAATATACTGCATGTCAGTATATGTAGAGCTGGTCTGAGTAGATTCAACTTTGACTTGGCTTGCATTGGTGTGGAAGCGTTCTTGATAATATGCCACAGGAAACGAGGGCAGTTGAGCTTGGGTGTAGTCCAAGCGCCCAGAAAGGATATCTGGGAGTTTTAGCAAAACTACACATGTGGATGTTACAATGACTACACAGCCATCAGAATGAGGAACAGGGATCAAAAATAAAGGAGGATTTTCCGAAAAGTAACTGGGAAGCAGAGCTGTGGAATTGAAGGCGATAGATTTTAAGGGGGATTGAGTCCACCATTCAAATACATCAAGTTTAAGTCGAGAGTCTTCAGCGACGTGGAGAATCAGATAGTACAAGTGTTGAGCATTGACTCCTTTTAACGGGTACAGGAAGCAAGTTTGGAGGATGAGAGAGCATTGTAGGTTAAGAGTGTGAGAGTCTGTGGTTACTGGGGTAGTATTTCTGTCTCTGTCACTAATTGTGTTGTAGTCAGAGAGGCTGGGTTCGCTAGGCACAAGTCGAGGCAGGAGAGATTGATCCAAGATTTCCTGAGTTGAAGGGGCTGTGGCTTGGGGAGGTTTGTTCGACTTTGATTTCAAGGTATACAGTCGAACGTTATTTCGAAACGATGAAAGCGAGACAGTTTGACCTCTTGAATCTACACGAATATTCCATCCAATTCGGTTGACGGAAAAGTCTGGTGAATGCGAGGTACCGAGATTGATGGAGTCGACGATAAGCAGGGTGGTTAAATCGACGAAAAGAATGAAACCCGAGGCGAGGGTGATAGCCAGAAGATCGAGCTCATCTAACTGAGAAACGATGCAAGCATATATGATTCTAGATTGTAGGGGTATTGATTGATTGTTGTATATGACTTCTCGTTCCTATATCAGGAGTGTGTTAGACTGAGAGGTGAATTGAGTGAGAGAGAGTACTCACTTTAATGGTGACTACATGGATAGTGGTTGGCGAATAAGTGTAACAGGGAAGAAGCCATTTTATATTAGGGGAATCGACTGTAGGAATTTTAAGAATTCCTTGGGTGGTCATGATTTTGAAACGAAGAGATGCCTGGTGAAAATGGCATAGAGCATTTTAGTGGGAGGGCTAAAAAGGTGGTTTTGCAAGAAATTTGAAAAGTATAGCCATTTGAAATCATACAACGTTAAATATCTTCCAAACGCGACTATCACAATTAACTAGTTTTAATAAAATATATAAAATAAATAGTATAATAATTATTTTTATTGTCTGTTTTTGATCTTTATATCAAATTTATATAAAATTTATATAATTTTACTATATAAAAACATTGAATTCCTCTTATAATTAAGAAAGAAATAAAATGACTTGGTTCATGTTCTGTGATCTTTTTTTCTCTCTTTCTTTCTTGTAGAATTCTTGGTGCTTCGTTCTTCTTCTGTTATCAGGTTGAGAATCAAACAACAATCCTCTACAATTACAAGAAAACTAATAATTAAAACAATTAAGCATACTAATAGCTATTAAAGGTATTATACCGACTACAACGGCTATAACGGCTCTACTTGTGTATGAACTAGTCCTGTCGTTTTCTGCTTGTAGTATAGTTAATTTCGTGTCGATTTCAAGAAGGCCTTGATTCCTCCGAAAATGAATGTCTGAAGGTCCTGACCAAACTCCCCTTCACACCGTTGCCGTGAACTTTATTTGAATTTTTTTTTAATTTTTTTAATTTTTTTTATTTGAAATTTTTGAAATTTTTCTGGAGTTGATCCATCAAAGTTTTTATATTTCTGCGAGTTGCCTTTTTCTTTCGTTTTCTTTTTTCTTATGTCAAAAACCTTTTTCTGGATCTATTCGTCATCACTATAATTCTACTTAGAAAACTACCATAATAGGATATTCTAACTAGTTTGTTTTCTGAATATTTTTATATTTTTTTATTTTTTCATTTTCTCTTGATCTATTTTTCCAACTTGTCTTTTTCATTCCTCTTGCCAATATCTTTATTTTTTTTTGTGTTGATTTTTAATCTCAAAAATTATGCCAGATCTCGCGCTTTTTAGCTGCGAAAGCAGCGGAAGTTTGAATAAAGATGAAGACTTTTCTAGCAGTCGTGATGAAGCGTCTTCCTTCAACAATGAGCAAGGTCAAGATCTTTCACAACAGCAACAGCCTGAACAGCAACGGCAACCACAGCAGTCATCTCAACAATCTCAACAATCTCAGCAATCTCAGCAATCTCAGCAATCTCGACAGCAGCAGCAACAACAACAACAACAACAACCATCACGGCAAGCGCCACATCCAAGGCAAAATCTAGTAGACCAGGAGTTGTCGCAACGCCAACAACAACAAATATTGGCTTCCACAGTCCGTGCACCTCCAATCGATATTTATGACGCCCCCGATGCGTTTCGAATCAACGTGGCATTACCAGGAGTTCCTCCAGACTGCATTAATATCGATTACCAATACCCATCACATGAGCTTGTAATTAAGGGAGAAGTGCCGTGGCAAATTCCATTTGAACAGACTCAACAAGAAACTACTAATCACAATGTGCAGAACTCCACAACAAGTTCTACAGCCAGTAGTGTACCAGTCAATGAAAAGTATAATTCCAATTACTTGAAAGTCAATGAATGTTGGCCGCTGGGTGGCCTTTTCTCAAGACGAATCAAGTTTCCGGCCGCATCAAGGGTCGATGGCAGTAAAGTAACTGCTGACTTGAAATACGGAGTGGTGTATATCAATGTTCCAAAGGTGTTTAACGATAACACGAGTGTTGATGAAGGCAGTACGACTTCTACGTAGAGAGTACTTTCGAATCATTTTCTCGTACTAGTCATGAATTGTTTTTTTATTATTATTTTTTTTATTATTATTTTATTATTATTATTTAATTCTATCTTACTGCTATTATTATATTTTTATTTTATTTTTTTGTATATTTATTTATCAAGAAGAGTAAGTTGAGCATTTGATAAAATTGGCTGGAGTGTTAAAAAAAAAAATGTTGTGATTTGAAAGGAAGCTCAAAGTTACGTTACGTGTATGACTATATATCGAAGGAATACGAATCCCGCATTTCCTAAATATTTTATTACTTGAATATCCGACGATGATGTGGATATGAAAGGGAAGTAGAGTTCTATACCACGTTAATCAACGATATATGCAAATAAATACAAATAAATACAAATAAATTCAAATAAATTCAAATCAGGGATTTTATTCTAAGCAATCGGGACAGCAAGAGTGAAATACTAGAAATCCTTCCGAATCAAAGCCTATACATTATGGTATTATGGCATTATTGTGGTATTATTACTATGATATGGAAAAGGTATAATGTTGTGAATAAATTATTGTCACAGGCAACGCCGTTTATTTCACGGCGTTTGTGTAACCTTAAACAAGTTCCAAAAACACAAAAAAAACAAAAAAAAACAAAAAAATAAAAGAAAACCTACTTGCTATACAACAATAAAAAAAAATAATAAATTACTGTGAGAAAGAGGGTTTTAATATGATGTCAAGGAGGAATGTACCCAACTATCAATGGACCATGATAGAACAAGGATAACCGAGAGAAAGAAAGAACCAACAAAATTAAATGGCTAAATAATTGGATTATTTTAAAAGACAAAATGTGACTGGACTTGTTTATTATTAATTAATTAATTAATTAATTCAGTTATCTAGATTTCCTGTGTCATATCCAAATCCTTGGTCTAGATCGTGAGAGGGTTGTTGTTTTAGCCTACTTATTACCGAGTAGGTAGTACCGTGTTGACTGCTGCTGCATTGGCTGCTTCGAAGAAAGGGTTCGTTCTGGATTGGAGGCTTTGCAAATAATAAAAAAATAAAAATGAATGTCATTTTAGTTCAGTTTAGTTCAATTTAGTTCGACCTATATTAAAATGTTGTCATTGGAGGAATTGGACACGTAAAAGGAATGCCGATAATCCAAAACTGTTAAATGGAATAAGTTTTGACGTTTCTCTTACAAATCATCACGGTCACTTTTCTCTAGTTTGGTGATGAAGGAGTGGAAGTGAACTAAGCTAAGCCTGGTTTTTTTTCCCTTTATCCTCGTTTAGATGTTCAAGTACATTTATCAGGTCTTGGATACGATAATTACAAAGAATTATGAACCACCATAAATAATAATAATAATAATGAGGTTTTTTTAATTTGCTTAGATTTTATTATTATTATTATTATTATTATTATTATCATTATTTAATTTTAATTGGTCTTATTCAGAAGTTCAAGAGTTGGAGGATCAACCATTATTCAAAGTTTCGTAATATATAATCTTACTGTAAGGTTTGCTAAAGATTCCAAGGTTAATGTGGTTTGTTTGTTTTATTTGCCAAGTTGCCCCTGAACAAAACTGACACAAAACTATCAGGTTATTACGTGGGGTGGTACGTATTATATCTGTACAACGGGTTCGTTTATCGTGTGCGTCCTTTTATATATGTACATACTGATATTCATTGATATTCATTGATATTCATATTCTTCTTGTAATCATGTTCATGGATAAGCACCGCCGAAGTGCTACGCATTTCTTATCTAAACACTCAGACTCTAAACATGCCCTAGTTATGTTGATGCGCTCCTCACTATATCAGACGTACAGTTCTTGTCACCTTGTCAACACCATATAGATAATTCATGATTCTTTTGTCCTCTTACCTTTGAAAGTGAGAACTTGCAACTAGCAACTTGCAACAATTAAAGTATGCCTTAGACAGTCTTTATTACTCCACACTAGAGTTTATTTAAACTAATCTCAAATAATAATGATGATAATATTAAACAAATGTAACTAGCAATCACCAAAATAAATGACGATATTTTCTTGATACACACCCAAAAAGCCACTGACTCAGACTATAATACATGTCAAATCTACAGAAAAGTCTAGTCTAATCGATCATGACTCAACGAAGTTATGTGTCAAAAATCACTACTGGTTACCGTGTCAGACAGACTCTGATATCAACCAAGTCTTGGGTTGGATTCTGTTTTGGAAGTTGAAATCAAATCACTCAATGAGATCAATAGCAATGTCTCACTACCGTGTAACTTTCATAAATTCAGTACTTACATGTATATATAAATATACCCAAACTTCCCTTGGCCTCTCCCATTGACACAAGTTTACCTTTTGCCATACTTGATCTTGTACCCGAATACTAGGCCACATTTATATACAGATGAATAATGAACTGAAATGAGGACAACCAAATCCAACCGAAAAGTGAAGGCAGGTTTTAGAAACTTTTTAAGGTTCTGTTGTGATTGGGCCAAAGAGAAGTACTTTCAAATTACTGACTTGAAATATAAATCCTGGCTTCAATTTCCAATTTTCATTTATTGCATGCATTTGTGTTTGTTACTTGCGGTGCTTTGTACTACTAATACCTATGTTACTATCAGTCTTCTCATAATTTTGTTCCTTCGTGTGGACTGGGTTGAACCAAGACTCTCCCCACAGTATCACGATATCAAACTTGATACGTAGTATCTTTTTTGCGCTAGAATGTTTCTTTTACCAAGCAAAAATTGCCAACCTTTATATGTATACACAGTATTGCATATATAATGTCGAGTAATACAATAGGAAATGTATCCTAGAATCCATTCATATGATGATACTTCACAAGGTCCACAATTTTATTGAAAGCATGGTGTATTTTTACCTTTGTTGACCAAGAAAAATAAACATCACCAAATCGTTCTCAACAGCATCTATAAGTTCATAGAGAAAATGGATTTAACAATAAAGATTATCGGCATCCAAATTGATTCAAAATCAAACATTTATTATTCATCTGACCTTAAGGTAATAATCGGTGCTATTGGTTTTAGTTTGAGGTCTACTTTCAGGCCGTTTAAAAGTTGGGGATAACATCACAAGTATAATATAGTGAAAATCAACCATATGTAGATATCGATTATTAGCAATCCTGAGGATATGAATGCCCAGCCTTACCAACAATAATGTAATATATAAACTACAATAAAAGGACACAGCAAATCAAACCAGCCATAGACGTTCATGGTTGCTCAGACTTGATACCTGTTATCCAAACCTGATGATAAATAACAAAATAAAGATTTCAAGTTCAATATATGAAATTATATAAAGATAAAAACGAACATACAATTAAAATAAATATATATATATGCTAATTATAATGCCACTGATAGTCCTATTCTTTACCAATAAACTCAAATATAGGGTGGATCTGAACAAGTGCATGCATTTTAAGGTTATTTTGTATTTTATTTTTGTTGTCGTTGATGTTGTTCGTGTATATTTAGGAGTTTGTTGTAATTTTGTCAAATGTTGCACAAAAGCAAATGCTTGATTAATTGTATGCTAAAAAATGCGGAGTAAGGAAAAATCTGAACCTTTGTGCTTGAATTAACATATGAACCTTTATGAAATTAATAAAATAAAATAAACTTAAATTAAATATTGATAAGGAAAGCTTGAAAAGTACCCCAGAATCCAACACAAATCTCCAGAAATAGACATACATGTTGTATTTTGATCACACACACTCATCCATAATTCAACTACAAAAAAATTACATATTTATTTTCTTAATCATCTTACACAATTTAACTCATGGTCCTCATTTCTCTCCCCCTCCCCCTCTTCATCCTCGTCATTCCCCACCTGATATTGTGACTAAAATTATCTTTCTCTCATATATCTCCAAACATGGTAATATCTAGCCGAAATCACTTCTAATTTAGTTCATATTAAGTTTATTAAACACATTCTATATTAGCTACTCTACTAAAAATTATATTTGATTTTAATGTTATTACGGAATATGAATCATGCTCACAATCTCAATAGGTTCTGCTTTGGCATATGAATTTCCCCCCTCATTAGTCCCAAATCTAATATTTTAGTATTAAAGGAAAAAAACAACAACTTAATCTTGTCTTTGTGATTTAACAACAAAATGAAATTAACTAATGATTAGCATATAATTGGAATATATAATACAATATATATTTATGAATACATTTCAGATGTACTGATATAATTGCTAACTTTATTTAGATTCTTGATATCTAGTTTGTTTTCATTCTAATGTTGGGGTATCCTGTTTTTGTGATACACAAAAGTACGAAATTGAACTTGTTTATCAATTTGAAAGGAACGCACAAACATGAAATTGAAAATAAAATAAATAAACATCAAGTGACCATGTTAAATTGTCATCTAGAGATAAATAGTAATACTTAGTCGATCTAGAAATATCAATATAAATATCTGCTTTATATGTTTCTGTTATAAACACAACTAATTTAGATATAACTTTTGCAGATCTCAAGATTATCATCATTTTTCTTACATTTCAGCTTGTAAGGCTGACTGGGCGGGTGCTCTCCTGCAAAATACAGGCGTTAAAATATATTAATGGCCCACATATCTATACATGTTAAGGAATAAAGCGAGATATCTTTTTACTAGTAAGATGTCGTTTCACATTTTACTATTTGCTATTATACCCACACACGTACTCCTGGTTCACTCTTAGCACTATAAGGTATACACATGTTTGCCTCGTATTTTTCGGTGTTGACTGTTCATATTGAACTTGCAACAAGTTACTCTAACGAATAGAAATATGTTTCAGAAACGATGGATATCAACTTAAAACAACCAAAACAAATAAAAATAAAAAGTTACACTCTAAAAAGAACATACCCACAACTCAACTACGTCATAGGGAAATACTAATAAATAAACAGAGAGAATATAAATGAAAGAAGTAGAGCTTTCCATCGGTGATTTTTTACCGGAAAAGCCCTTACCGGTAAGTGACTATCGATATCGGTCTAACAAATTGATAATTATGTGTTCCTTCTGATATCGTTCGACAAGACGATAATGATTTCCTAACATAGTAATTTTTCTGAGGCTCTGTGTCACGTGAATATCACGTGACCTTTCAATCAAAAGCCCTAATTAACCCTAAATTGAAACAGAAGTAGACGTAATGTTTATGCTGGTGGCCACAATTAGTAAATATTGATGCATGCGTTTCCATTTACGTTGGATGAATAATTACACTTCCAATCTTCAAGATTCGAGGAGTTTTGGTAGCATTTACTTGACCTTGTATCCTTAAAGTTCTAAATGACCATGAAATATAGGATCATGCAAAAGGCCTCCTGTTTATCTTTCAGTGTAGAACGCCATAACCAAGCTATCGCAAGATTTTTACAAAGGTTAATCCTAAATATGTCCATATTTTATTCAAGGAACAGCTGATTAAGATGTTAGACATGGTGTTGATAAGATCATTGATTTCTTCAGAAGGCATGATACTGGATTTAGGAGAATTTGTTTTGAAGTTTATAGCTTTATTCATAGTTCACTTTTGTTCAAGTAACTTAAGTGCTCTAGAGTCAATTTATCGGCCTCTTATTCACCTGTTACTTGATGAATATTGCTACTGTTCAAAACTCAACTTAACACCTTAATCCCAGCCCCTACATGAATGCTTCAAACAAGAAACCTCCTGAAAATGCAATCTGCTGAGATCATTGCTATCATGCTCATTCTTGAAACTCCTCTTTCATGTTCATTCTTGAAACCTTCATCATAAAATACCTAATCAGCCTGAGAAACTTTACCGAGAAAGACATTTCTAACGACTGTTACTTAGCCCGCAGATCGAGTAAATCGACTCTAGTTGTCTTTAAATAAGTCTTATTTGCTCACTCCTTTTCATTTAAAATCAAATTGAATTATTTTTTTGGCCAAACATCCTCATACTCAGTCATGTTGAGACCAGAAATTCCCAAGTTATAATGAGTCAATTGCCCGTGCAAAACAACGGGCCAATATTGAATGTACAACCTGTGGACATTCAATCCAATACCTCCAATTCCTCAATTGAAAGAGATGAATCGCAACCAGGTGATTCTATCATGCTGGAATTGAACTATGAACCTGAGTCTATTCTCAGATCACCTGAAGCTACTCCATCCCCTTCCCCACGAATTTTGTCGTCTTCTTCATCAACCTTGTCTCCTTCTTCATCTACTCCCTTCAAAATCCAGAAAACTTCACATAGCGTGAGGAAATTGCGCGCATGGGTTTGGAACCACTTTAGCAAGTTATACTCGAATGACTCCATCAATACCGGTGCGATTAAACCCACTTCAAAAGACGTATTCATCGCTATCTGTGGGGAGAGAGATAGTTTGGGTAGACCCTGTACTTTCACGAAAAACTCAGAGAAAATGCTGGGAGGCTCCACAAGTGCCTTAATAAACCATTTAGAATCTTCTCACATGTACAATCGAGATGGCCGAAAAGCAGTCCCCAAAGCATCCCTTCTTGAATTCTTCTCGCCATTGAACCCAGAAAAAGAACCGTGCGGCGTCAATGAAGTATTAGTTGAAATGGTTGTAAAATTAAATTTGCCGTTTACGGTTAGCGAGACCAAAATATTCAAGGAGTTCGTGAAAGTATGTCGAGGTGACCCTGCCGATCTCATTCTGTCTGGTACCATAGCGAGTCGAATACGTGCCAAACATGAAACTATACTCTCTGATATCAAGATTAAGCTTGATGAAAGTTGCGAATCTATTGCCCTCACACTAGGCATATGGACTAGTCCTAATGGATATGGTATCCGTGCAATTAACGGTACTTGGCTCGATGAAAACTTCAAGTTCAATAGAGAACTACTACATTTCAACAAGATTGATGGGACCATAGTGGCGATAATCTCGCATCCATTGTATATTCAATGCTTGCGGACTTCAACTTGCGTGAAAAGCTAATTTCAATCTCGGCAGACAATGCAACAAATAACAACACCTTGTGTACTCATCTTGAGAACCTTCTCTTTACTTGGGCATCTAATGCCAATGCCAATCTTAAATTTTCAGCCACAAATAGGGTTCGTTGTATGGCTCATGTCATCAATTCAATTTGTCAAGATATGATAAAAGTGATGAATAATGGTGGACCAAACCCAATTGAATCTACTCAACCAACTCAATCAATTACTGAAAACTATCAAAACACCTCAACCCAACATTTTCCAAAAGAGAGAGGAGATGTACAAGTTATTCGCGATTTAATAATCTGCATCAATCAAAGTCCTCAGAGACAGGCCCACTGGCGTTCGATGTCTTCTAAATGTTCAGATTGTGACGTCGTCACTAGATGAAACTCCACACATAAAATGTTGTCTAAGGCTTTAGAACTTCGCAATGAATTGTGTAGCTTTGTTGAAGAACGCAGGGAGCTAGCGTCATACAAGCTTGACAATGATTTCTGGAATCGGATAAAGAATATCAAGAATGTATTGAATATCTTTGAAGCCGTTATAGAGGATGTGTCAAATGAGGAATCTTCACTTCATCTTGGCTTGGGTTATTACAACTGTCTTGAAAAGAGACTATCTTCAATTATTCAAGGTGAACCAATTGGTACAATCCTTCGCCAAGCTGCTCTCAGGGGACAGGAAGTGCTGGATAGATATGTCCAGTTAGCGAAAGAGACTGATATCTACCATATAGCATCAATTCTTAATCCCGCTCGAAAGATGAGAGATATCCTATATTAAAAAAATGAAGGATGTATGGTAGTTGAAAGGATACATCAAGTTTTAATGAACAAATACCCTGAATTGCCCAGTTCTGTCGAAATCCAAACGCCTATAGATAGAATTGAGATATTTGACAATTATTCTGGAAACCTAGTAGGCGATTTAGGAGATAGTGTGACTCAACGTGACAATTTTAATTTGGATGATGATATTGAACGGTACTTCAAGAATCATAGTGCTAATATGGATGGGTTTCAGGGAACAGAGAAGGGTATTCGAAATTGGTGGAATGCTAACAAGGAATTGTATCCCCGAATGGCTCACGTTGCGCGAGAGTATTTGTGCATTCCTATATCTGAGGTAGATATCGAACGTCTATTCAGTAGTGGCAGAGACGTTATTGGAATCTGGAGACATTCACTAAGTTCTGATACATTGAATGCGTTGATGATGCTTAAAGGCCGTTTAAAAGGAGATAAATTTGATGAGTAAATTTATAGCTATTTTAATTAATATAATATCAAAGTGAAGTGTTTCTTTTTTAATGTAGTCTCCTTTTATTAGTTTTATGGCAAAGTTATGTATTTTTTTTAAATGAAAAGATTTGTTTTGTATCGTACTGTATCATAAAGCAGTAAAGGATACTCTTACCAAATGCACAGTAAAAATAGACTGTGTCTAGTCAATTGGAAAAAAAAGAGTTGAGAACTGCAAATTAGAACTTGAGCATATTTCTTAAAATCTGTATAAACATGCATTCAAAGATATAATAGGAAATTATTACATAATTACGCATGTACTTACTTACTCGGAAAACTTCGTTACAACCGGTAAGACACAACAGATTCAATAACGATACCGAAGGGAAATATACTTATCAATAAGAAGCCAGTAGGCAATTTTTGCTCAAAACCGACACCGATCGATAACTATTGGCTGTCGATTGAGAGCTCTAGAAAAAAGAGTGTTAAAAATTAATAGAAGCTCACACCCGGTATCGAACCGGGGACCTTGAGATTTGCAATCTCACGCTCTACCACTGAGCTATATGAGCTCATTTGTTAAAAATTAGCTTTTTAGACGTAAACAACATAAAGCCTTGACTTACAAATTTTGTAAATTTTTGACGAATTTCAAGTTTAAAATTGCGTTTAACTTAGTAAACTTAAGTTTTAATTGGGCATCAATAAAATTAGACATTTATGGAGTATTAGAAATATATATTTAAAAGGTTTTCAGGATGTCCTGAGGTTGGAATTGAAGGAGAGGATGAACTCAAGATAAACTGGGAACTAGGGCTCACAGAAGTATTTGAGAACACCCATTTCGTAAGTAACAGAAGCTTAAGTAATGTTCAAATTAATGTACAAAATTATTTGCATAAGGTTTCAAACGCACTAAATGATAATGGTAGAATTAGAGGAGATGTCTTCGAAGAACATAGTTTTTTGTGTGGCCAGAAGTGAACATCTTGATAAATTTAACCCAGAAATAACTAAGATTATTAATTATGTAAGAAAATTGGAATACTAAATATTGTAATAATGATACAGAAATCATTGTTAAGCACATTCATTTCTAAACTTAAGTCAAACTGATTTACGCCAGCCAACATTCGAAATTGGCTATAAGCTTTTAAGCAAAACATCTACGCAAGAGTGAAGTATATAAGGAGCTTTGAAACTATGAGGATTTACTTAACTATTAAGCAGATGCTAATGAAATTCCTGATGGAACACGAAAAATACAATTATCCTTGTTTCAGTCTACCAAAATCTTCAAGCAGTATTCTGGCTATAGACTGGTTTGGGCTACAGATTCCTTTCGTACTATTTGGTTTTTGTTAAGTTGAGTATAAACTAGAGCAAGGATATCTGTATAGAAACAAAGAAAATATCAAATAGTCGAAACGAGCCCACTGGTAGTTAAAGTTGATACTATCTGAACCTACTTAAGGCCTTGCTTTTGCATTCATAAATTCATGGTTGACAGATTCTTGGACTGATATAACAAATGTCAAGTATAATCAGGTGGATCACAAAGAAGCTTATACCTAGTATTTAATCCAATTCAGTAAACATAAAATTTCATGTTAAGCCTAATGAAGCTTGTTTTTAGCACAATTTAATAAATCTCTTTACTACACATTATATATTGTTTTATTGTATATCAACAGAGTATAAACTTATGCTTCACCATAAATTCCTGTTGGACTACGTCTGCAAACTAATAAATACTAGCACTAACAAAATCTCATTCAACTTGTGACAATGAACATGAAGAAATATTGTATCTGATTTTTTTTTTGTTAAAAAAGGAATTGACATTAATGAATCAGAAATGTAACAATTAGATCCAGATGAAATAAAACTTATTGACATAAATTTTCACCAAAACTATACCACAAAGGGTGATCGGAATCTCTAATGAATTTTCGAAATGGATTATATATATGGCTGTATTCCTTGTGTTTTTAATGGTATAAACTTAAAGGATTTGATGTAAATTTAATTGAAAAAGATAAATAAATTGTACTCAATAGATTTAATTATTTTGCCATAAATACGGGTAGTGCAGTTTATTTTATTATCTCTCCAAATTAATTTTATATCAAAGTTAATACCTATTTATGTATTATATACATAGTTTAAGTTTCCTCCAGCCCGTCCAAAACGACATCTAATTAAATCTGATTTATTATTTAATATTCCTGAAATACATTGAAACCCATGCTATCTCTGAGTTAGAGCATTTAAAGAGTAAATTTATAAACCTTATTGAGATCCAATGTCCTGATTAGTGACGGTAAATATTATTTACAAATATTTTTATCAAGTGCAAACTGACCTCTCTATCCGGAATTCTAGTCCTTTTTCATAATTTATATACTTTAAACTATAATTGATTCAAAGTTATGATTACCTGAAAATTATATTGAGTCCCTCTTAGTCTCCAATGTAGTTACCATCAATTCAATTGCTATTTGCTTAACAAATTTTGAGTTAGGAGGAATAGGATTCTTTGCGGCCTGATGGATTTTCAGTGGATCTGTGTGTTATGTAGTAGTGATGTTCCACGCCTGCTTCCTATACCGCTTACACTTTCTTTGACTCAATCACTAATATATGTTTAAATTTTTAGGGGACTAGATACCCAGTAGAATCTAATACATCGAGTTGGATTGTCTATACTTATAAACTCAACCCACCATATACCCGTCCCATTAATTTAACTTGAAAACCTAAATTTTATTAAAGTGAATTGGTTCAATCTATTTGAGATGGAAACACACGTATATTAACTCCTACAAAGTTTAACGGGTGGTTCTGATCTCATATAAAATAACTTATTAGGTATTACTCTACTGCAACTTACTCCTAAAGCATACAAATTGCAAAGCACATAAGGGGAAATTTAAATTCTTTTAATTTATTCAAGCAGTCCAAATAATTTCTATTTGGTAAGAAATAAACCAACACTGTTAAATGTAGAAAAGAGGGAGGAGAGAGGAATTTTTTGAAGTGACATATAGATAAATATGCATGCTGAATTGCAATTATATAAATCATCAAAAAGAAAATCAATTGTTTTTATTTCCCAGCAAGCTATCTTTTATTTTGTCAAAGACTAATAGAAAAATGCCAAAATGTAGTAGTATGTTTGGATTCATAACATGCAAGATAGGTAGTTATATTTGCGATTAATAACAACATTTAGAGAATGAAATTGATTTCAAATTTCTCATTTACTAAAGGGAACTCCATGGTGATCCAAATGGAGGTATAAAGTTTAGTTTCTACAGGTCTGTTTTATTAAGAATTTAATGTCTCTACCAAAAACACATTTATCTAAGACTGTCAGATGAAATTATTAGCTACATACCGGAAAATGTGAGATATTTTCTGAAATCTAGGCAAGTTTAATATGGAATGTATTTCCAAGTAAGTTATCATTTTCAATTCAATTAGAAGTGCAATAGAGGTAAGATGAGTTAGATCTACTCAGGAACCTTGCTGCCAATATCTTTTGGAGCTTCTACTTTTGACATTCAGTTAGCTTAACAGAGAAAAAGTTGTGATTTGTTGTCAAGTGAGCATAGTTCGGATGAAGGTAAGTACAATATTAAACAAAAGCCTACGAAATATGTGAATTATTTTGATGCTGGCAATGCTTTCTTGTACTACAAATATTCTTCACACTACATATTTCATACCGCTTTCAGATGCTCCAATATGCATATTGACTTCCTTTTATCTCTTGCTAATATTTTGAAATTGTAAATTTGAAGTGATTTAAATTTTTGCAAGAATCTGGGTTTTCCTCTTTTCTTTAAAGTTATTTCTATAGTAATATGGTATAGATTTCTTAGCGTATATAAATATATTAAATAACAACGTAGATATTGTTATTCATTTCAAGTTTGAGAATCAATTAATTCAATATTGCATTGTATCTGTTGAATCTATTCTACAAGTTTTAATGATCTTCAATACTGGAATATTTGTCTATATACCCATTATTGTCTCTTAATATATGCATTTTTTACCCCAAGTCTATGAGTTTGTTTCAAGTCTGGATGGAAAAGTATGTGATGTAGATACATCAAGTATAATGATTTCATTATCGTTTAGTTCCCTAATTTTCAAGATTAAAAATATATCAATGGAAAAGGGTCACTGAGTTTACGACACACGCAAAAGCAAATCCCTGACTTAACTATAAGTTAGTTAACATTCCGTTTAATAGAAGTATACATTATGTACATTGTAAAATGTTGACTTGCCATGAAGAAATTAAAAACTCAAGCATGATCTTCAGGATTTTCAAACCAATTTTTTAATCAAAATGTTAAACAATTATATTCTTTATGACGATCTATTTCTTGGTATTCCAGGTATCTTTAAATCCTTCAAAGATTGTGAATTGGACGTATAAAGCAGTCCACCATGAAAGGGGAAGACTGGACCGGTTAGTAATTTTTTTCTCATTGATGTTTGTGAAATCACTTTTAACTTGAGCAAAAATGGGCTTCACACTGACGTTAATTTGACAACATCTCCAACTAGTAGAAAAACATCCCGCTAATAGGTCATGTTGCGTAGTTAGTAAAATTATACGGTATTTTGTAATCAGGAAAATCCAGGGGCCTCTACGTCCTGGCATAAGTTCAGTAACTTCAAATAATATTTAAACTGGGACGCAACAGGTAACACCAGGAAATAAAAATATCCAATTGTGACAAGAATCTCACTTTAGGTGAAGCTAAATAGATTGAAAAAGTTTCCCAAGAAGCCCCCTATTAATGCCATGCATACGTATTGGCATTCTACCAGCGAAATACCATTAGGTCAAGATGGGAAATCGTAGTCTCTTAAGAAACAGCAATATCAATCTATGACCGGAATACAAGATCTCCTAAAACTGATATTTGACAAAATTTATAGTGCACAACCATTCAATTAGTTTCTTTGGTTTCGTTGTAATCAGTTCTAGAAGCAGAAGTCGCCATAATGAAAATAATCAGGAGTAATAGAATATCTGAATTTATAGTATAATAATATTGACAATTAAATTTAACGACTGCAAAAAAAAAGAATGGAAAATCATATTCCAGCTCTGTCACCAGTAGGATCATTGCACTGCTTGAATACCAATGAATACTAATGAAGGGTTTTATACCATAACCCATTGATTTCAGAGATAAGCAAGCACCATATTTGTACATCCTGCAAACCCTTCTGAGATTGTTATAATACATAGTTGGAATCTCATGAACGGCTGAAATTGAAGTATGCTTTGGACATTCGATTGCTGGTCAAGTCTTCAAGGCGTTTGGCTGGAAAATGAAAAAGACAAAGTTTAAACAAATGCCTGGCTTCATCAGATATTGCTTTCAACAATAATAATAAAAAAATACCACTGTTGTCATGGTTCTCAAGTGGTTAGAATCTCAGTGTTACCTGTGCTCCCTGCCATAATATTTCTCTTAAAAGAGACATGATAGTTTACATCGCTTATTAGCTGATGATGAATTAATCCTTTTATGTAATTCCGTTAACATTTTTGATTTACAACAATGAACGGAAGGCCAAGTCATTCAATGCTACCAATTAATTTAGGTCATTCAAGTATTTAGCAATATTGTTGAATGAAAGCAAATAGCATAGTATGAAGCCAAATGCTAGCTTACTAGAGATAGTTTAACATCTATATCTATCATGTGACCAATTTGGGAATTATTCGACACTGATTGGCTGTGCATAACTGAACCAACGTTTGATAACGTTAAAGGTGTATTCATAGAAGGTTCGAGATGGCGAAACAATTGATGTGACACAAAATAATGATCAGTATTTAGATAACCTGTGACTGTAATCATCGTTGTTCGGACACAGCAAAGTTATAAACTGATAAAACTAGTAGAATATTCTTTGTGGGATCCTTAAAGAATTTCCATGGGTTATCTGGCTTTGGCACTACTTTTCTCTTGGTTTATCCATATGGAATTTTAGGGTGAGGTGGCTTGATACTTTGAATTTTAAATGTATATAATGATATTTGATTGGGTATGTGTAACATTTGTACTAATAAAATATCAATAAATATCAAATAACATGTGACCACACAATAAACTTATGCTTATAAACAGGTTTATTATCTGTACTTTCAAACATTTCCTCTTTCAACCCACACGTATGTAAAATTAGCCCAGAACAGGACTGTCTCTTTTTTTTTGTATTGTTTTTTTTTTTATAATCATTTTTCTTTTCTTCCAACCTTTCTTCTTCTCACCTTCATCAATCCCTGTTTTATATCGCCACCATCGATATTTGATCCATCATCCAAACTACAACCATCAAGGTCTTCATCATCTTGTCTTTAATACAGAAAGGAATACATCTTTGTATTTGTTTATTTCGTGAAACTATCTACTCCACACACAACTCTACATAAAAATGGCTCTTAAGCGTATCAATAAGGAACTCGCGGATCTAGGAATGTAAGTAATCCTCACTAATTCATCCCCTTCCTTTCTCAGTTTTCTATGATTATTTCTCTCTGACCCTGTGTCGTGAGATGAAGAGTTGTTTTTCATGATTATTTTCTCTATACTTCATGCTTTCTTCTTTTGTTTGTTTTCGTTGGGTCCAGTTATCTAACTCACAAATTTTAGTGATCCTCCCTCCTCATGCTCTGCTGGTCCTATTGGAGATGATCTTTTCCACTGGCAAGCTACTATTATGGGACCTTCTGACAGTCCTTACACCAACGGTGTTTTCTTTCTGTCTATCCACTTCCCTACAGACTACCCTTTCAAACCCCCAAAGGTTGCCTTCACCACTAAGATCTACCACCCCAATATCAACTCAAATGGAAGCATCTGCCTCGATATTTTGAAAGACCAGTGGTCCCCTGCCTTGACTATTTCTAAGGTTCTTTTATCTATCTGCTCTATGCTGACTGACCCCAACCCAGACGATCCTCTTGTTCCCGAGATTGCACACCTCTACAAGAATGATAGATCCAGATATGAGACTACAGCTAGAGAGTGGACCAGAAAGTATGCTATCTAGAAGATGAAGGACAAAAATAAACCCTGGTTTTAATATAATCCCTATTCCACTTTTGCATACCTAATAAATATTGTTTATGTTCCACAATAATTTCATATTCATTATACTTGCAGGCGATTTTCGTCTTTCAATTGTAGTTTATTTTCTTAATTTTCCGTACTTGAATGAGTAATACTCTCTAAGAAGTTATTCATTTCATCAGGCTTGATTTTATCCTTAAATTTGAAAGCTGCTGCTTTTCTTTCGTAAAATTTATAGTACAAATATTTATTCAAGAAATTATTTCAATATTTTGTTTGGCTCGAATGAGTATTACTAAGTACTGAGTCATTGACAATCATTTTTCATAGTCGACAATATTTTAACGCTGTCTTTTCGCCAACACAACATTACCTAAGTACTTTTGAGCTGGACCATTCACAGCCTTTTTGACCCCCAAATTTTGCGACTTTTCTACTCTTTCCTTCATACCTCCAACTCTTCCATCTACTGGACTCCTAGTGTAATATTTTCATTTCAGTAGTCTTTGCATGGTGGATTATTGAAATCATGTATAACTACCCTGGTCAGCAACAGCTGCCCCTCCAGCAACAGCAGACTGGGTTCTATAATCAGCAGCCATCTCAACAGCCTCCACAATTTCAGGCTCAGCCTACCGGCTATCCCCAGCAATATCAAACTGGAATTGCTCCTCAGCAAACTGGTTATCAAGCTCTTCAATATGTGCAACAGCCACCACAGCAGCCTCAGCAATTCTTGCAGTCTCAATCTACTGGGTATCCTGCCCCTTCAAATTATGGAATCCAACAGAGCATCCCACAGGTTCCGGCCCTGCCTCAACAATTTACTACCTATCAGCAGCAGCCAATCGCTACCACTGCTAGCAGTACTGATGCTCCTGCTACTAGCGGAAATCCTGTGAGAATTCCAAATGGTAAGTGTTGATTAACTTTATGCTGACTCTAATTTCTAACGTCTGGTTTTTTTTTCAATTATAGTGCGCCTCTCTTTTATCACGAGCGAAGATCAGAAGAATTTTGAACAGTTGTTTCGCTCAAAACTATCTGGAAATGAGCAAGCTCTTTCAGGTAAGTCTATCCATATTTTTAATTCCAGATTCTTGCTAACCGAGTTTTAGGCAACGCTGCTCGAGATATTTTAATGTTGTCTGGACTTCCAGCTCAACTATTGGGCGAAATCTGGGGATTGTCAGATACAAATAAATCAGGATCCCTACTATTTCCTGAATTTGCTGTCGCCATGTATTTGTGCTCACTTGCGTTGAAAGGTGCTGCACTTCCTTCTCGGCTTCCAGAAACCATTAATAACGAGGTCGTCAGTTTGGTGGATATTATCTCTTTCAATACCCCTGATCAAGAATCCCAGGGACCTACCAATGTTCCAAACTTTTCAAGCTCTGCCTCTACAGCGAATCAACAGCCTACTGGATTTGCATCTCAACCCCAGCCTCAACCTCAAAGCAATTTATCTGCTTTAGCATCACTTCAGGCCCAAGCAACCGGGATCCAACCTTTGCAATCCCAAGCCACGGGATATATGTCAACAATGACGTCGTTGAATAGTATGTCTCAACAAGGTTCAGGATATGCAGCTCCTCTTCAACAACAACAAACTGGATATATGGCACCTCTCCAGCAGCAGCAGACTGGATATGTTGCCCCCCTTCAACAACAAGCCACAGGCTACAATGCTCCTCTTCAGCCGCAAGTAACTGGATACGCACCTGCTCCCTTGCAAGCACAACCTACTGGTCGTCCTGGTGAATGGGGATTCATAAATACCCCTGGTGGTGGTCTTCCTGGTATGGATGCTTTTCAATCTAGGTTTATGCCTCAGCAAAGTCAGCAAACATTTACTTCTACTGCTTTAGAAGGAAATGCTAATGTTGAATGGGCAATTACAAAAGATGAGAAAAAGATTTATGACCGTATTTTCTCTGAATGGGATAAGCAACGATTGGGATTTATGTCTGGAGATGTTGCTATTCAAATTATGACTCAAAGTGGATTATCTCAAAAGGACTTAGAAGCGATTTGGACTTTATCTGATCCCGGTAACAAAGGAAGACTTGACAGAGACGAGTTTGCAGTAGCCATGCATTTGATTTATCGTCATCTCAATGGCTATCCAATTCCTGTCCGCCTCCCCCCTGAGCTTATACCACCATCCTCTCAAAATTTCTCCCAGTCTGTCTCTCAAGCTAAATCCTTCTTGCGTACCTCTACGTCGAAGAGTGACCTATCCACCTCTAACAACTATAAGAAAAGTCATTCATTTAGTCAAGGCTCAGACGAGACATTTCGTACCAATGCTAACTCTTTCAAGAACAACGACGATGAAATTGGATATCGGTCAAGTGCAAGACACCAGTCTTCAAGATCCAAACCTGATGAACAAAACCAAAATGGACCTACATCAACCGATAATATGTCCCTTGGTGATTTACGTAAGCTTCTTCATGAAAAGCAAACTCTTCTTGATGCAATCGATGCCAAAGATGAAGATGAGTATGACACAGTCAAGACTCTTGAAAGCAAGGACTTAAAAAGCATTGAGGAATTAAAAGCTCGCATTTCCAAGGTTCAGAAGGAAATAAATTCTAATCCTAATGCCCCCCTGCTTGGCCTCAATTCTAATGAGAAGAAGAAGGAACTCCAACGTTCCCTAAACTCTCAAAAGGACAAGCTGCCACAGCTCACTCACGCAGTTCGTCAGGTTGAAGATGAAATTGCTCGGCTCAAATTGGAACTATTCCGTGCTCAAGCTGAGAAGGAACACCCTGGATCCACTATAACTGGTACTGGTCCTAATGGTACTATCACTGAAGCTGATCGCAGGAAAGCCCGAAATCGTGCTATGCTTAAAGCTAGAATGGCTTCACTAACTGGAAAGCCTGCGCCTGATGCAAGCTCATTTGAAGATTTTGAGTCTCGATTTATGAATGAGAGTGAAAATGTTAGGAAGGAGCGTGAGCGTGTTGAACAAACAATGCGTGACATTGAAGAGAGTTCTGAACAGATTTCCAAAGAATTAGAATCTTCCCTTCGTGATACACGGGATGATATTCATAATGAACGGGATAAAAATCGTTGGGAAGAAGCCATCGGCGTTGAAGATGAAGTTAAAGACCTTATTTATTCTTTGCGTCGTTTGACTACCACTTCTAATGGATCTCATCAAACTTTCAGTAAGCCTGAGTCTACTCCCTCGCGTGCTATTGAGTCTGCATCAACTACTTCTGTTCCTAAGCCCACTCCATCTCCTCAACCAGCTCAGCGTAACCCATCTGATAGGGCTGCTTACATCAAAGCAGAGGCAGAGCGTCGTATGAATGAAAGATTGGCAAAAATGGGAATTTCACGGTCTTCTAAGTCATCGTCTGCATTCCAGGCACCATCTGCGGAGCAACCGTCCATCCCTTCTCCTTCTCTTGGGAAGAAGCCTCCTCCACCCCCAGCACCTCCCAAAAGGCAGATATCAAAAGCAAATCCCTCCGTTGCTTCACCTGCTGTTCCTGCTAAAACATCTTCATTGGCTCCCTCGAAGCCTGCTGTTGTTGCAAAGCCGGTTCCTCCTGTTCCTAAACCTGGTTTCCAAGAGCAAAGCGCGGTATCTAAGCAAGTAACCCCTCAAGCTGATGATTCTAGTGATGACGATGACGATGAACTTCGGCAGTTCCAAGAACAAATGGCCGCCGAAGAGGCTAGGTTGAAATCTCTTAGAGAGGAGAAGGCAGCTAAGAAGGCTAAGAAGGCAGCAGCTGAGGCTAAAAAAGCAGCATCTGAAGCTAAAAAGGCAGCTTCAGAAGCCAAGAAGAAGCATAAGGAGGAACAGATGGCAATTTTGAAGGCACAAATGGAGGCAATGAAGGAAGAACAGCGCAAGCTAAGCCTGGAAGATGGCGACTCTTCTGATGAAGACCCAGTCCCGACTTCAGTGGCACCAGCTTCTCAGTCTCCACCCCACCCCATTCAATCTTCTCCTAGTGATGCTGTGAGTAACTCTAACTCAGAAGTAGCCACTCCTCCGTCTGAAGTTTTGAAGGCCAACAATCCATTCCTTCGCAACAATGTTGCTAGTGTTAGCCAATCATCAGTAACACCCTCTACCCCTGTACATCATGATAACAATCCATTTCTGCGTAACACTGCTGCTCAAGCTAATAGTATTTCAGCTGAATCCGCTTCAGTGGCTCCTACGGTAGTTACCCCTGCACCCAAATATTCTGCCACTCCTGCTCCTCCAGTATTTTCATCAGAATCTAAGCCTAGGGAAGCACCAGGTATGGACCCTAATGCCGCTGCATCACAAAGGGCGAACCAGCGCGGACAGGGCTCAGATGATGGTTGGGGTGCAGAGTCGTCTGAGGACAGTTCTGATGATGAGGATGGACCTATTCGCGGAGCTCCGAATCCTTCTGCCTTAGCTTCAATGCTTTTTGGAAGAATGGGCCCTCCTTCTAAATCTGCTACTGCTACTAATGATTCTAATAGAACCTCAAATGCCTCTACGCCTGTTCCTGAGATCAAGCCTTCTGTGCAGCCTCCTGTTGCTACAACTGAACCTGCATTCATTGCTCCTGCTTCAGTGGAACCTGGCACCATCCCACCACCACCTCCGTTGCCCCCAACTGTTGTTGCCCCCGCAGCATTTCCTATAACATACCCCGATTCTTCCGTTGCTGATTCTAAACCTTCTGTCCCCAATGGAATATCCCCTTCTGCTACATCAGCCATTTCAACGTATGATGATGTGCTCCAACCCCCTTCAAGTATCCCACCTCCTCCTCCACTCCCTCCTACAAATTCTGCTCCACCTCCTCCTCCACTCCCTCCTACTAATTCCGCTCCACCTCCTCCAACTGGCGTTCCTCCTCCACCTCCTCCAACTGGAATTCCACCACCCCCTCCACTCCCTCCTACTAATTCAGCTCCACCTCCTCCAACTGGACTCCCTCCTCCCCCTCCACTTCCTATCATGGGAGGACCTCCTCCTCCGCCACCACCCCCTCCCTCAGGAGGATTTGGTGCTGCTGACGATGGAGCCGATATGCTTGTTCCTGATCGAAATGCTTTGTTTGCACAAATTTGTGCTGGCACCACATTGAAAAAGGTTGCTAAAAATTAAAGTGTTTCAACATATAAGTCAAGAATGATACATAAATTAATTCTAATAATAAAAAAAAACATTCCTCCCACATCTAAAATTTAGGTAGTAACTTGATTGCTTAACTTCTCCTCATAAGTAGTCTATTTTCAAACACAGTATGATGTAACTCCTTTTAAATCTACTGTATCAAAAGAAACCTTTTGCTAATAAAATTTCAGGTTGGGCAAGGCATAGTCTTCGAAAGTAAGTGGCTCTTACCATCCACAAAGCCTAAATTTCTTTCCGAATTCGTAATTAAACTTAAATAGTATCAAGTTCATTAACAGGATCGGTCTCAGATAAGGATTTAATTTTCAGATATTTCTCCATTGCTCCAAATACTCTTTCTAGTCAGTAATTAACCGAAAGAGAACTATTAGAATAGTGTATGTGAATTAATCCGTGAATACGAAGAACAGGCCGAAGAAAAACTATATAACACAATATGACATATATTAATTATTATTATCTATTCCAAGATTAAAAATAAAAACAATTAAATTCCAGAAGTACTATATAAACTCTATCTAAAAGTATATGCGAATTTTTTCATATAATTTTTCCTGAAGTTGAATACTTTTTCCGGTAATGAATAAAATGTCAGTAAATATCCACTTGAATAGTTCTAACTAAGTAATGGGAAAAACTGAGATTTTCTTGAGTTATTCTGAAGAGTATTAAATCAATATTCTTATTCAAGTGCAATTTATGTTTTATTTTTTTTGTTAAACATACACTCACCTTACCTTCTAACGGCTGAAAGTTTTAATTCTCAAAACCCGAAATATATCTCATTTATAGACAGCTGTCCCTTCAGAGTCATGGAGAAACCTTAAATTATCAGTTTTCATGACAGGTTCATCCGTCTGTTGAAAATCTGCCTAAGGCCAACATGCGTAGTGAACTACAAAAATGCATTCTTTATTCAAAAATATCTTAGCCATCACAGTAGGATCTCAAATTCATGGCTTTTTTTTTTGTAAGAGTTTATTTTCAATTAAAAGATATTCAATTTCCTTTAGTACGAGTTTCTCGTATATTACAGTACAAGTCTACTTCCGACTTTCTCATCTATCAATAAGTTTATTCAGTTTTTGTAAATGGATTATGTAATCAATCAGTGATCTGTTCAAATGTCCTAGTTAGAACTCTCTTACCTTTAGCATTTTGGTTTTCACTGAGAATTTTTATTTTATTCAGACCTCTTTGCCTTTTTCTTTCTTCTCTTTAAAGGTAAAGATTTGGTCAAGAGGATACTCTTGTTTAAATTAATATCTATCTAATAAACTATAAAAGTTATTTGTTTCTACATTGACTAGGGACCGATTTGACCCTATTGTTATCTCAAAATTTTTGCATGAGCTGCCTTAAAACAGAAACAAATGAATCCTCAGCAGCCTGCACCTCCTTTCCCTGCCTACGGCGAGCCAGGTCTCAGTCAGAGCATGGATGGCTTAACATTGGGGCAACGACAACCTCCACACAAGTCTAAGCGTCCTACTAGGGTCTTTCATACTGAATTTCCAACTAATAATGCACCACCAACACTTTCACCATACGGAAATCCTAGTCAGCAAGCTGAAAGCGCATCAGTCCCTGGATTGTCTTACCCGAATAATAATGAATTAATATCTCCTATGAATAATGCGCTTCCAGGTCAGCAATATAATCCGCCCCTCGGATATTCACAACAGCCATTAGCACAACCTGCGGGAGGAGCATATCAATACCGGGATGAATCTCAACCACAAGCCTTTCTTTCGGCTGGTAATTACGATATATCTAATTTCACTAGGGGCGAATCAAACACTAGTCTAATTCCTTCAATGGTTGAAGATAGAGCTTCAGCGCAACAAAAGCTAGGCCCCAATCCTATATTTAAAACATTTGAAAGTGCATCTCCTCCTGCAGCTGATACTGAATACGATGTCCAAGATCAGGGTTTGTCAGGGCCTCAATTTGCAAGACTATCTATGTATAACGTACCAACTTCTGAGCATTTGCGGTCCTTAACCAAATTACCTCTTGGAATGACCTTACGGCCATTTGCCCCGTTTTCTAATAAAGAGTATGAGTCCGGGGGTGTCAGCATTGTGGACTTTAGTCAAGAAATACCTCCTCCTCGCTGCCACCGATGCAGAGCATATATGAATCCTTCCATGCTTTTCATTGAGGGTGGCACAAAATTCATTTGTAACCACTGTCAATATGCGAGTGAGGTTTCCGCTGAATATTTCCAGCCTACAGATGCGTCCAATAGGCGAATTGACTGGCAATCTCGTCCTGAACTTGCTTTCGGTACTTATGACATGATTGTTTCTAAAGAGTATTGGAAAGAAGAAGAAGTTGAACCGTCTTGTTTAAACCACCTTGTGCTGATCGATGTAAGTAGAGAATCGATAAAGAAGGAACTTCCCAAACTTGCGGTTGAAGCAATCAGAGCTGCATTATATGGCGGTGAATTTGATGCTGGTGAAAACGCTGTCAGCAGCTTTTCTAATGACGAAACACTGATATACGATGCCAACGGAAACCCTGTTGACCCTGCTACTTTATCTGACAAGTCGATTAAATATCCTTCTAAAGCCAAAATTGGAATTGCTACTTTTGATCGCACTGTTCAGTTTTATAATTTAAATGCATCTCTGGAACAGGCTCAAATGTTAGTGATGAGTGATATTGAAGACTCTTTTGTGCCTATTCAAGAAGGATTATTTGTTGATCCTGAAGAATCCCGTTATGTCATTGAAGATCTCTTGGACCGGATTGATTTATTGTTTGCGGATAATGTCCTTGATGAGCCAGTTTTTGGGTGTGCCTTAGATGTGGCTCTAAAAGCCCTTAAGAATACAGGAGGTAAAGTATCTGCTATTTTAAGCTCCTTGCCTTGCCGTGGCCCTGGATCTCTTATTATTCGAGAAGGTACGACTAATTTTGGTGGAGATAAAGAGAAGGATCTTCTAGTGCCCGATAATAAATTTTACGAGGATCTTGGTAAAGAATATGCTCTTTCTGGTGTTGGTTTGGATTTGTTTCTTTTTCCCAGTACCTTTATGGATTTAGCCAATACAGGTATTGTATGTAAACTTTCAGGTGGCCATGAGTACTTTTATCCAAGATTTGTTCCTCAAAGAGACGGCCGCCGGTTTATTGCTGACTTCTGTCGAAGCTGTGAGGGAGAAATTGGTTCGCAGGCTCAACTTAAGGTCCGAACATCCACAGGTCTTCAGGTCGCCGCGTACTATGGCAACTTCTACCATGAAGATTGGGAGGATGAGCCAAAGTTTGGTACTATTGATTCCCATTCAACTATTGGTGTTTTATTCAAATATGATGGAAAATTAGATTCTAAACTGGATGCCCACTTTCAAAGTGCTTTGTTATATACATCAAGCGATGGACAACGTCGTGTGAGAGTTACCAATGTCATAGCAAGTGTTACTGAGCAATTTAGACCGGCAATTAACTTTGTTGATCTTGATGCTTGTGTAAGCATTATCACTCGGGACTCTATCTCTCGGATGGGTGAATCAAGTCTTCAAGCTATCAGAAATAGGCTCAATGACAGACTCATTGATGTGTTTTCTAGTTATCGCAAGCATGTCGCATCCTCACTACCTCCTAATCAGCTACTTATGCCCATGTCCTTACGGGAATTCATCATACTACTACTTGCACTTCAGAAATCACGACCTTTGCGAGATCAGCAACTTGTCAACGACTCTCGTATTCATGCTGGTAGAATTATGAATACTCTCACTCCAGACGAATTAAGTTTGTTTCTATACCCCCGTATTATTGGATTGCATAACCTGCAGCCGAACGACTGTACTTACACCCCTAGCGGTTTGTTTAATATGCCGTTGAATATCAAGGCTTCAATGTCAGCAATGAAACCTGGTGGAGTTTACTTGTCATACAATGGGCAAGGCCTTTTACTCTGGATCCATACTCAAGTATCGCCGGCACTGCTTCGTGACTTATTTGGAGATTACGCTATTGGCCTTCAATCACTAGACCCATATATGAATGAATTACCTGAGCTTGATACTGAGGTTTCAAGAAAAGCTCGAGCGTTAGTTAAATATTTTGCAAACAAATCCGGAATAAGGTTCTTGGGATTGCAACTGGCTAGACAAGGCTTAGATGGTGCTGACTATGAATTCCAAGCTCTCATGGTAGAAGATCTTACTCCTGGTAGTTTCAATTATACGGAATTTGTCACGACTATCCACAGAAATGTGAAAAATAGGTTGGAACATGGAAATGATAAGAGTTCCAAGTCGAATTTCTTCACAGAGCATTTCTTTTCACAATAGACTAGAGGGTGAAAATGGGGTTTTTTCTTAAAAAAGTTGAAGAGAAAAATAAACGCAACAGGAATGTAATATTTAATTGTTAGTGAATGGATTCTACATATTGAATATATTTTTGAAATTAATAACAAACTAGATAATATAACATCTGAATAATAGGTTCGCTTTTGAATGGTCTTAAGGACATAACCTTAATTAATCTTAACACAGGTTTGATAGCCTGCTTTTAAATCCTCTATTTCCTTTTTTCAATTTCAGATAGATTCACTTGGACTAGACAAAATTTGGCGTATTTTCTTTAAATGTGTAATACAACAGCTGGTTCTGTGATTATAATACATTGAGAATTACTCTCATTTATTTAGTAGTAATTCGTTAAGCCGTAAGTTAACAAAAGGTAGAATACTAAAAAGAACATGAAACAGTTTTTCAAATTTCTAAATTGCACTCTTGCCCTCTTGCAAGTGGTCTCAATTCATCACAGCCTTAAGCGTTGCGTTTGTGACGCTTGATCACCATCTCTAATACCAAATCATGATTCAATTTTTACAGTAATTTAATAGTTAAAAAATGCTCACTAATAAATTTAAATGTCACTATATATAATATTTTTTTTATATCAAACTTTTAGGGATAAAAAAAAAGAGATGAAAAACCAAATTTCGCAATTACTGTGCTGAAATATTAACAGACAGCTTTCTGGGTTTCGGCGGAACTGGTAGTGGTTTTCCCATTTTACTGGGAACCAAATCTTCTGTATGGTTGACTTGCTTTTGTAATTTCTCTGAAATTACTCTGGATGATGTATGAATAACAGGTTTAGTACGAGCTAATGAAGAAGTAACACCTCCTTTCACAGTACCTGGGGTGACTGAAGGTTGACCATCATGTTTGCTAACAGAGGTAGGAGTGCTTGAGGGAGAGGTGGGATTAAATCCACGTTGTTTAGGAACAATGAGACTACCGCGAAGAGTATTAACGTCAGGGTCTGTTCTTCTAGAAGGCAGAGGAGGAGGAGATGGTGAACGATTTCTGACGGGGGTAGTGCTAGCTGACTGAAATTGCCCACCATTTGGTCGAGAATACGGCCTCAGCTGTGGAAGAGGCGAAAGTGATCTTGACCGTTGACGCATATGCGTTTTATTCCGCATAGGAGCGGGTGTAGACATAGAACTGTCAGGTAAAGTTGCAGTCCTGGGAAGACGGCGTTTGGGTCCTTTGGCACGAGACTTTGTCATATGAGTAAGGTCTTTCTTCTGAGATTGCTTGCTAGAATTGCTCGGAAGAAGTATGGATTCATCAAAAGTTTTTGATTTTTTTGGACCCGAAAACTCAGTCATTCTTTCGAACCGAGGAGAAAAACTAGTCGCAGTGTCTTCTAGTGGAACAAGAGGCTTTCCACGCTGTAAAACAGCAGAAAGATCCGAAGCAAAAGTTTTTGCTGTTCGCTTTGAAATAACATTAGGTATACTAGCATTTTCCAAAATACTGTCGTCATCAGGGGTAGGTTGAAATTTCATGGCCAGAGGCTCAGAGGGAATTTCAGGATTCAAAGAGCGAGACTTAGGAATGAGTGAAGGAGGTACAGGAGGGAAGGGAGCGCGTGGAACAGAAGTACTGACTTTGCTAATGGAGGGCCTTGGTGGAAGAGGCTTGGGAGTAAAATCAACTGATTCGGGTCTCCTTGGAAGGGGAGGTGAAGGTTTCTCTTCTTCTGGGGTATTTTGAGAACGCACCGTATCTCTCTTAGCACTTTCCTGAGATCCTCGATTTAGCGTTCCAGCTCGCAGTTGACGGAGTTTCTCCAATGCATCTGTCGGAACCTGAGAGAGCTCCAATTTCTTGGGAGGACTTGGCTTTACAGAGAGCGACCGGGTTAAACGTGGAAGTGATCGAGCTTGGGGAGCCGGAGGAGCAGGCTTTTTCGTTATAACAGGGGATGAAGTTTGTTCTTTAGACTCTTCTTCAAAAGAATCAGTATCTTCGTCATCAGGTAATGAGGGCTCGGATAAAGTGACGGCCGTGGGCAACCGGGGAGTTTTTGTAGGAGGCGTAGGGGGTGTAGGCTTTATAAAGCTTGATGTGCTAGTACGAGAAGAGGGTACGGCTCTTATGGAGGGCTTGGGCCGTACAAGAGTTGACGAACGATTGATAGACTCACCTCCAGGAGAAGAAGGAGTCTTTTTTAAGGCGCTTTCTAACCATGTCGATCGGACAGGACTCCATCGCCGTGAGTCAGATGGCTTGTGTGTCATTTCATGAGAGTTGGTCCCTGCAGAAGTCTCAGAAGCTTGCGGCAAATCAGAAGTATCCTCAATCACAGAGTCACCCTTGATATCATTAACAGAGGAATCCTTGTCGGTGGAATTTGAGGTTATCACTGCCAAGTCGTTTAAAGACTCTGAGCCTCGTAAATCATTAATGCCATCACTACTGTAAGACTTAGGAATATCCATAGCGCCAACGCTTAATTTCAAAAATCGACTTTGCATGGAATCCTGAGAATTGCCGGATAATGAGCTTTTATTCAACACCCCAGTGAAATTTATTTCATCTTCCTTGGCAATACGTTCTATACTATTTGTGCTCTGGGTACGTGCATGACCCCGATGAGGGGATGGAGACCTAGAATTAGTTCGAGCCACTGGATTAGCTAACAAAATAGTGCGCGAATCTGCAAGTAGGTTATTCAGCAAAGGTGGAGGTGAATCGGTAGATCCCGTACGGGATCTCAAAAGAGTTCCCTCACGTTTTAACATAGCGCTTTGAACAAATCCACCTCTAACTGGAGATTTTGGACGAGAAACAGGAGAAGGTGATCTCGTAGCCAAGAAACTTCCTGCTGGATTCATTTGAGCTTTTGGGCTTAGGTCAAAATTATTTTTGGGGGAGAAATTTGGACCAGGTCGTGTAGCTAGAAACGAACTACGAGGAGACGAATTTTTATTGGAATTTAGGGTCGAGCCAACAGATATGGAGTTCGGTGAATTTGTAGACATTCCTGGTAGGGGAACATAGCCTTTCACAGAGGTAGCAACTTGATTGTGATTATTGTGCTCACTTGTATTTTGGAACTTCCGGAGGCCAGCGGTAGAAGGCTTTCCTGATATGATGACGGGAGAGGAGTTGTTGACTGAAGTTTTAGAAAGAGATGAACTATACGGGAGCACCGGCTTTGGAGTTTCGGATTTAACTGGTTCAACATCTTCGACAAGAGATGCAGGAACTTCGATTTCAGAATTAGTGGACTGAGAGTCTTTAGAGGAGTTGACAGAATACTGAGCAGAAAGTTTTCTAGGCTTAGGAGCAACTAGTGGAGGGGTGGAAGGATGCGATTTCTTTAGCAGAACTGTAGAATTGGAGGTTTTAGTGTCTTGCGGACTGGTAGACTTTTTAGGAAGAGTATAAAGAGGCTCCAAAATTTCGGTTTCTTGTTTTGAAACAGGTGCAGGAAAAGGTTTTTTATGCAAGGTGTATATCGGTTTTTCTTCCGGATCTGACTTGGGCTCTATTGGAGGCACAGACCTTTTAGGTAAAGAGTATATTGGTTTTTCTTCTTCCTTTGCTGGGGTGAAAGTTGAATGTTTTTGGGAAAGAGAACTCGAAGGCTTGTTAAGTGTTGATGACCGTTTAGGAAGAGAATAATCAGGTACATCATCCCCATCTTTTGGGGGTTTGACATCTTTCTCTGGAGTAATAACTGACTGTAAGGTCGATTTTACAAATTCAGGCTTTGCAGAAGCCTCCGACTCGCTCGCAGTCAGTAGTGAAGAATCAGATACTGAAGTGACGGACGGTTGATCCTCGGAAGATTTGCTTGAAGGACTAGGATTCGATTGAGGAAAAAGCCGTATGGTGCCTGTAGGCCCTGCAATAGCTTCAATAGTCTTCTTTATTTCCAGTTCCTTGGAAGTTAGATTTGGCTTAGAATTGAGGTATGGAGTAGATGGGCCTTCTAATTGAGGAACTCCAGCAGATGATTTCTTCACTACTAGTTTCTTATCAGGCGACAGAGATCGTGTCCTTTCTGCTCTCAGTGCCTGACGACGTCTTTTTCCTTCTAAAATTTCTTCTTCGAGCTGCTTAGCTCGCAGGTCATCTTCTTTGTTACTAAAATTTTAAGGTTAGTATTCCTATATTTCGAATATACACTACTTCCAAAGTACCATACGTTTTCTCACCAAGTTCCTTGATTCTCATCAAGAACTCACTGACCTCAGAGGCATTCTCTGAGTCGTTATCAAGAGTCATTATGGTTGGTGACTATACAGCAATAGAGGCACTTTGGGGTTAGAAAATAATTGATTCCAGCGATTGTTGGTTGATATATGGAGGAAATGGAGATTTTTGAAAATGCTGGTTGTTTTCGTTGGTTGGGTGTTGTTGTTATTTGTTCCCATCTGTTTGTTTAGGATCGAGAATGGGACGTCAGTCAACAACCCACTTGAATGTCAGACCTGGTTTAGGGCACATCACGTGAATTGCTGATTTTTCAAATTCCCTGATAGCTGCAGAGCCAAAATCAGCAAGAAGCAGAAGCAGGTAGCAGTAAGTAAGAAGCAGGAAGCAATACTTGTATATTCTTTCTTATTCATATTCATTTTCATATGATTTTCTCCATATTGCGAACATGGAGAAATTTGAATACTCTTTGTCACTTTCCGACAACCCTATTACTGATAATAGCACCATATACTACTAGCGTTACTAGCCATGATACCATTGTTATTATAGAATAATGCAAGTGATAGTTGCTCTCATGATGATACCAGATATACCGTAAATTACCTTAGTAGCAACATCAAAGTGACAACAGTTGAAGTGATTCTTGGAACAGAACACCAGTTCATATACCAAGGGGAAATACCAGTGTTAATATTAAGGCAGCACTACTCAAGATCTTATGAGCCACATTGAAATAACATGAAATTTAATTGCATCACGTCGGTTGCTAGTATCGAATATGTCGTGTCTCAAACCAATCTCAATTCAGTAGAGTTTGGTGTAGTGGGGCTTACGCATGGAGCGCTCGGAAGATTGAAATATTGAAAACTTTGTTCAGCAGCATCCCTTCCTACATCAAGTCTCAGAACTGGATGTGGGAAAGAAGTTTGTTTTGAAGGCAGCAAAAAAAATTATTATACCGTTCTTATTAAGTTGCCGTTCCTCGCACACTGTGTCATTTCATCTCATGTTTATGTTTTTAAGATCGCGATACTTATGACTATCAACGGTTGTTCTTATACCTTTTTTATATATTTTTTCCCAAAAGCTTTAGCTGTTAAAATTTAAACTTTGACGGTTTTCTGAAATGAGTGTTCTTTCGTTCTTTCTCCTTTTTGTTTTTCTTAGAGTACCACTACTTTCCTTCGAGTTCTGGGTGATATTTTTCAAGATCCAAACGCCTTACATGGCTGTTGCTTAAATGGACTTGCATGCACATTTAACTTCAACTCAAAGTTCAGCCAAAGTACATGACAAATACTTAAACATTGAGTGCTACTAAGCAGGCTTTGGATACCGTAATGAAACATTGTTCAGATAATTTAAGTTAAATCTACAAATAGAAGGAACGATGTAAATAAAATTTCTAAACAATATTAGAACTTCTATTGCTTCTTTTTAAAAGTATTTATAAATATCTCTATCGGCTCAGTTGTCTCTATTTTGATGATTTTTTCCCCTTCAATTCAAGGTCCAAATTGAAGAATTTTTTCATGATAGATTTTGGTTCAATTCGAACATTTTTTGCTTACAGTTTATGGCATTTTCTGGTTAATTCAATTCTATTTAGTATCAGTCATCAATGAGTTCTTCTACATCAAGCTCATCTACTGCAATCACTAAATCTTTAAACCCCTCGAAAAATACCAGGATTTTGGATAGTGCTACTTCAACCCGCACAACGTCAGGGACGACTTCTCGCTCAGTTACCGTCAAATCTTCTACTTCTAATATTTCCAAGTTATCTAAACCCACTGGCTCTGGGTCTTCGAAATTAGCCAACCAAATATTATCTTTTGACAAGCCCAGTAATAAAACGAAAACTTCCACAAGGCATTCTAGTGAGAAACCCACTTCCATTTTTTTGACTTCTTCTATCTCCACTTTCACCAATTCTTCCAGAACAACAAATTTGAGTAGAAAAAGTAGTAAGACAAGCGATACCCACGTTAGTGGTTTAAACTCTGCCAGTTCTAAGAATGTGAGACAAACCTCCGTTAAAACTTCTACCCATGCAAGTTCATCTACTAGAAAATCTACACCAATATCTAAAATACAACCTCAATCTACAATAGCCACTCCAACGACAGATTCTACGGTGGAGTCCCCGAATTCTATCTCTTCCTCGACTTTTGAACTCATCACTTTAACTCATACCCAAACACAGATTTTGATTATTACTGATGATGAAAGGACTGCAACAAGAACCTCGATGACGGTTCTAAAATATACACTTACACCTTCTTTTGATACACGTACAAGCTCACTCATAACAGATAACATATTTGAGTCTGCTATTGCACCAACCACAACCGTTGCAGCGTCAAGTGTTGCAATGGTATCAAACAACCAACCTACAAGTGGCCAGAAAACTATTGTGGGTTCAGTGGTTGGTTCAGTAGCAGGTGTGACCTTGATTATATTATGTTTCCTCGTCTTTCTAACCCAGAAAAAAAAGCGCAAATCAAGGTTCAATGATTCAATTAAAAGAGAAATGGAGCTGAATGATGGTCTGCAATATATGGGAGAAATCGGTTATGGTAATCAAACAGCAGGAGGAGAAATGAGCCAAATTAATTACGCCAATCAGGATGTCTCGCCCATGAGTGGTCATCACGCACCTGATCTTATGTTGACAGGACAGCCTGAAAATGAAAAAACTATGGGTTATGGCAAGAATGGTGTCAGTCAATTTTTCACAAAATTATGGCCTTTTAGGATTGGAAGTGAATCAACTGATGTCGGGGCACCCTCCAAAGGATCAGAAGATATTGTGAATAAGGCAGCTGAATCTGGGGCTTATATGCGAGTTGCGGGTACTGCCAATGATGCTAATACTGTAGAAGCAAGTCGAGCTGGTCTTTATAGATCTTCCAGAGTATTTGAGAATCAGGCATCTCTAGATCAAGTATCGCTACAGGACCGTAATTCGATGCCCAGTTACAGCGGAATGTCTACCCTCCCACCTGGATCACGAGATTCTTCACAAAGCCAAAAGCCAATTTTAGGCTCCGACAACTTTGACTCCAGTCAGAAGTTTTCTAAAGAGTTAGATGAATCTGACGGCGAGGAGGCTTCTGCTGGGTTGTTACATCGATTTTATCATCATGGTAATGAATCCCCCAAGCCGCGCCATTATTCGTCCTTCTCAGGGTCTTCAGGGGCAGCCGTGATAGTAGGGGTGACCTCACCTCAATTTGAAGACGACGACTATGGCAAGAAGCCTAGCGGAAGGGCACATCGACAAAATGCTGCTGATGGGTTTAAATTCCCTGACCCGCATGAAGATGAAAATGAAAATGAAGACCTTGGCGAATTGGGTTCACTAGGCTACGAATTAAACACATATATGGATGTTGGTGCGCAATCTAGTGATGAAGAAGAGATTCCTCGACGCACTTATAATGGTCTTAGCAGAAATGTGTCTTTTAGAAGTTCTTCTACGGCGCCGGCTAATTCATCACAAAAAAGTTCATCAGTTAGGGATATGGCTCAATTTAACGCAAATCAGCACAGTCCATCTCTAAGTGAGAATACTCAAGGAAATGGAAGTAACCATCCCAATGGTAGCTCTATTTCTGAGAGTTTGTAGTCATAAATTATCACGTTCATATTCATCAATCAATTAAATTAAGTGATACAACATTTATACTTTTAGAGCATTTCATATAACAAATTTCAAACAAACTTAGAATTATAATAATAATAATGATAATAATAAAAATAAAAATAGTACTCCTTACAACATAAAAACAAACGAAAATTGCAACATAACTTAGAAGTGTTTTGTAGAACTTTTCAAAATTGACGAGGCTGCCTCCAAAGCTGAGCTACAAAGTACCGACCACTTGATAAAATTATGTGGGTCATTATCTTCAAGCGACTCTAGAATACCTGGGAACACTGTCCCACCATATCCCAAATATCGGTTTGGTGCAAAGAGAATATGCTTGTACCAAGGACGGTTGTCAAGTCCTTGGTTCACCAAAAATACTCGCTCCAGATAAGAAACCTTTAAGTTGCGGATTTGAAGTTTAATAAGCGCTACAAGCTTTTTGTGATACTGGAACCATAAATAGTCTTGGTTGAAACTGTCAATCAGTTTTGCAGAATATTGATCAAACTCTTTTCCAGCAGAAATAAAGTTGTCGATAGATGATTGCAGACATTGCAAATATTCTTTGGTAGTGGAGGCTTTGCAATGAGATCTGTTTCCATGACGGTTATTATGGTTTCGATTATTGTTGTTGTTATTATTGTCGTGGTGATTATGGTTATTATGGTTGTTATTATTAGAATTAAGCAATGGCAGATCTTCAACCTTATGTTGTTCTAGGATCTTATGCAATCCATTTTTCAAAACTGTTCCATACTCTTCAAATGCTAGATCTACCTCATTTTTGTCAGCCAAAGAAAGTGTCAGCAAACTATAAATTTGAGCTGCAGCAGCATGCAATTTCCAGTCAGTGTCCACAAATGTATTCATCCAATGAAAACTATCATAGTTGGAATGATAATGATATATTGGATCCCCAGCACCTGGTTTAAATCCAAAATTAATAGAAGGAATGCCCAAATGATCCAGGAAAACAGTGTAGTCACTTCCAGTTCCAAGCGTGGAAATACGGTTATTGCTATGCTTTTTCCAATGCTCGTAAATAGTACCACCAGATGGGTAAGGAACAGAAGTAGTAACACGACGTAGGAGCTCATTCAATGACGGAGATGCTCCAGCAGTGAAGTATGATCCAGAAACAGCCACATCTAAGTTAATGTATGCCAAAACTTTGTCTTTCAAATATTTTGCATTATCCTCACCCCATTCCGTAGACCCAAGCAAGGCGTATTCTTCTCCATCCCATGAAGCCAAAATTATCGTTCGAAGCGGGCGCCATCCTTTTTGTTTCAGTTGACCAAGAGCTTTAGCCAGCGACAGTAACACAGCAGAACCGCTGTTCGGATCTCCAGCTCCACCTGAAATCCAAGCATCACGATGATTGCCAACTACAATGGCTTGCTCTGGTAAGATACCTTCAAATTTGCCAATGACATTATGAATTGGATGAATACCAAACTCTTGATTGTTGTTGATGCTGAGTAAATTGATAGAAGGGCCGACATTGTAGCTAACACCGTCTAAAATACCACCCCAAGTCTTGTCAAAATCTTTAGGAGCAGGTCCTTTGCCATTGAGTTCTTTCAAAATAGGAATGGCATCAGCATAGCTAATAGGAAGGCTGGGGATAGATGGGATCAAGTCATAAGGATCCTTTCTTGCAGCATTCTTCTTACTAGCATACCCCGGAGTGGTGGGATCTCCAGGCCCATAGGAAAGAAAGCCTACACTACCTCGCTGAACACTTGAAGGATTTCGGGCAGGACCCTTAGGATATGGCTTCGCTCCGTGAGCAAAATCAATGCCTTCATCATCAGTTGGATCCGAGAATATAACAACTCCGACAGCACCAAGGTCCTGAGCATGTTTGACCTTGAGACCTCTAAAAATTTTATTGTACCGAACAAGAACAATTTTGTCTTTCACTTCCACACCTAAATCGGCTAGGAGCTCGAAATCTTCTTTGCGACCATAATTCGCATACACAAACTGAGCTGTGGCGCTTCCATTAGCTGAATACCCATGAAAAACGGGAATGCCATCTGAATTTCCAGTAGTTGGATCCTCCTTCAACACATCTTCTTTTAGCGAAGCTTCAAAGACTATAGAGCCAGCATCCTTGTCTACTAGCTGTAAACTACTTTTTCCAGGGTAGTTCAAATAAACATAGTAAGGAACAATTTCAGAATCAAGGCCAAACTCTTTAAATTTGTCGTTAGTCCAATCAGCCAGGTCTTTACCTTGGCCTGCAAGATGTGACTTCCTAGTATAATTTTGACTCCAGAGTTTAAGGTCTTCAGTATCAATACTTGACATTGTAATGTTCTCTACTTCCGACTGTGACATCCAAGAACCATGAATTTTGCCAATATTCCTAAGAACCGAAGTTCCTAAGCAAATGGCAAGGCTGAAAGCAAAAATCACTAGAATTCCGAATGACGAATAGACGCACATTCGTGTGCAAGTATTACCCATTCGATTCCTTCGCACCACTCGCCTCCTAGGCAGGAGCGGCTGGGTTTGGTTAGATGACATCGATAAAGATAAGCTGTGCTGCTGTTTTTGATAGCTGAAGCAATACAGTTATAAATTAGACACTGCCAATTATTAATGAAAAGAAACAGAGGGTTGATTGACTAGGTACAATTAAAGTGAAAACATGAACAAAAAATAAAAAAGCGAGTAGAAACTTTGAAGAAAAGAAAGAAAAGAAAAAAAAAAAAAAAAAAAAAAAAAAAAAAAAAAAAAAAAAAAAAAAAAAAACAAGAAGACAAAGATATTAAAAAGGCCCAGAATTTTGAAGGGATCTGAACTCACATTTGACGTACTGAAAACAGTTGGGAGTTAAACATGATTTTTTACTAAGATGACTCGCGGCCATGTGCGAGCCTGACCTCTCCAAACCTGAACAGGAGAAAAATAAGGATATAAGCGGCCATTAATTATGAGTCAGTTAGCAGCAATGGGCAAGTTTACTATAGAAAAAAAAGTTATAAGAACTGGTTTTCTTCCCGAGGAACTTCCCGAGGAGTTTCCCGAGGATTGTTGCCGATGTTAAATAACAGATGCTGCTCACTGGTGATGTAGATGGCCCTTGCTTTCACCTGGCCGAATTATTAAAAAATTTTCTTTACTTTAATTTTCGCTGGTGCTTTTTAAAACACATATGGAAATAAATATATGAGATATATCCAGCCATGAGATTCAAAAGAAGGTAGCTACAATTGCACTCTTCTCAGAACACCAGATGGATACTAAACTATTACTTAATAGACAAACCAGTACAACTTCTGGAGACTTCTGACAGAGAGAGGAACCTTAAAGCTCAAGATTATCTACAAATGGCATTAATGGGACAGTTGAATGATAATAATAAACTCCAATATTCAAATTCTTGGAGCCTTACATTGAATCAATTCATTTACTTTATACCTCCAGTCATTTATTTTGTTTCCATGAATTGACTTTTCTTTCTAAATCAACCCTCATTCCTGTTCCTCAACGTTTTGATATCCTCTGCAAACAAATTTAAGTCTTGGACGGGGCTAGCCGTTAGGTTTGTCCCAAACAAAAAAAAACCCCAAAGTACCCGATATGAGAGCCACAACAACAAAAAACTTTTTTGGGTGAAAAAAAAATTCCCTGAAATCGAAGTATTTTCCAAAATCGATTTGTATCATTCATATTTACACACTTATCGCATTGAACTTGTATAATCCGAACCAAAATGCTCAACTTTTTTCTGAAAAGTACTGGATTAAAGTCCAGTAAAAAAGAAGAAAAGGCGGAATCTTCGAGTGACAAGATAAATAAAGCAGCTGGAACTGATACTACTATGTCGCCCAAGGCTAGTCCTTCTCTACCAATTTCTAAGGAGAAGAGCAAAAAGGACACAACCATCCCAGTCAAAATCGCAGGTACACCAAACAAGGTTGTGAAGGCATCTAATACTAAAACGACTTCTGTATCTCATGGAGCAGCTGTGATAAATGCCATTAGCAAGAAAACCATGAAGTCTGAATCTACTAATGATGATCAGCCAGCTCCCAAAGTTATTCCGGGTCAATCTCTTTTGCCTACGCTATCAGCGTCAGCCGTCAACTCTGTGAATTCACAGGATCAAGAACTCCCTTCTCATGAACAAATTCAGAAATCCATCGGTGTACGGAAAGGCGGTAAGGTTTGGAAAGAAACTAAAAAGCCTTTACGAATAAAGGCTGTTGGAATACGTCATAAGTCATGGGAAAAAAAGATGCAAGAAAGATTAGCGTTACAGGGATTTAAAGAGAAGGCTAACGAGCTTAAAGAAGAAAAAGAACAAGAAAAGAAGGTAGGTGTTAGTGATGGTTTTTCACATATATTCGGAAATTTCCACCTAGCTATTATTAAACTGAAACTAACATGAAAATAAATATCTAGCGAGTAATTGAAGCCAGAAAAGCACATCAACAAGCCAAGGAAGAGAAAGAACGATATGAATTACTGGCAAAGAAGATGCACGCTAAGGTAAGAAAAATTCTCTCACGTTTAAAGCGAATGAAGAAATATCTGTCTAACATTATTAATTAGAAAATCGAACGACTGAGAAAAAGAGAACGAAGGAACAAGCTCCTTAAGGAGCGCTAGTAAAAACCGAATTAAACGCAAAGCTGTAATAAACTCAAATATTAAGATAGGTGATTTCATATATTCCATTTAAAAATCATTCATCATCAATCCATGCACTCAATATTGCTTTCACTGGTAATTCTCAAATACTTCACTGGCTGTTGCCCAGATTTCGTCCACTCAGGGCTATTTGTGAGCTCATAAATCATAATACTATCAATACTGATTGCAAGTAGCTTATCATTTCCCACAAATGACAGTTTGCTGATACTGGTATTCCTCGATAAAAGTACTGGAAAACTTTGATATGGTAAGCCTCCACCCGCCAATGCATCATCTATCGTGCTTTCACGAAGTACATACAGCATGATGCGATCTATTGAAAAGATAGCCAGTCGTTTAGCGTCGGGGGACATGCAATATATGAGATCAGACAACGAAATTGCTTCTCGCTTTAGAATAGTGCAAGATCGCCTGTCGTCTTCTTCTTCCTCGGGCTCTTCATCTTCTTCGTCTTCCTGTTCCCCATCTTCTCCACCTCCCTCTTCTTCATCTTCTCCGTTCTGTTCTCCATTCTCTTGACCGTTTTCTTCTATTCGAATTTCAGCATTAGGGGTTAGGCCTTGCTCACTTTGTGTCAATGCATGGTCAGTAGTCACAGTAGACGTCTCTAAGGGTTCTTGAGGATTAAATTGTTCGTCCTCAATGTTTTCAATTTCATCTTCTCCCTCCTCTTCTTCGTCTTCTTCTTCGTCCGCTTCTTCTTCTTCAATTCCAATTTTCTCTAATGGAACAAACCCTATGAGTTCATCTTCATCAAGAATAATTTTGACACTAACGCCACCAGTGTGACTACAATCAAATCCAAGATATGCATTTTGCTTTTCCAGTGCGATGGCCTTTTCTACAGGCACATAAGATGAAATGTGGTTTTGAATAAGTGAGGAAAAGTAACTCCATAGGGATCCAGGACTGATGGGCAAAGCATCAGGATGCACAGGCGTTGCTTTTCCAAAAATTATGGTCTCATTCCAGCCAGATAAGAGCAGAACTTTGTCATTGTACTGTAAAGACATGCTGAGGTCGAGACGATAATGTGGAATATCTATTTCCTCCCCAGTTTCAAGGTTTACAATTATCAATCCACCAAGGCGCTGAGATCGTAAAAATAGCACTTCGCAGTGGGCAGAAAGTGCTAAATAACTAATTGAAGAAGGATACTGACGATTGAATAAACATAATGTAGACTGAGCAAATGAGCTAGTTCCATTCAAATTAACTGGATGGCTTTCAAGTGATTGTGACTTAAATGACGAAGAGATACTAGTGCCTAAATCGTGAACTTCAACATACCCAACATGGTAAGATACGCCTAAATAATTCAGATCTCTTGATAAAACAACATCTCTGACACCTCTATCATTTCTCCAAGAGTAAACCGATCTGAGGTAAGGAACAAAATTAGGAGATTTTGATGATTCGTCTAAAACTGTGATGTATAAAAAATGATCGTTTGAAGGATTTCGCTTCACCGATAATAATAATAAGCCGTCTGGAGATAGTGAATTGCATTCGTCATAGAATGGAAGGCTTTTTGAATCATACTCTGACGGGTAGTTTGGGAAAAAAGATTGAGAAGAAGCAACAATTCGGTAAAGCGGTTGTAGAGTAAGGTTGACCAACATCAGTCGTAGCAACTTGTGATAAAATAAAAGAGATACATGGTCGTGTGGTAACTTAGTCACAGATTCGTTCAATTCACCATTCTCCAATTTTGGCAATAATGGTTGGAATGTCTTTGAAATCCCCGGAAGTTTTTGAGTGCTTAGGGCATCAAATTTTTGTATTGGACTGGCAGATCCTGGAGTTGGAGTGGTGATAGCGAGTGTTTCGTTTGCACTTGATTCCTGAGACGTATCTCTGAATTGTTGAATTGTTGAAGACTTTTCACCATCTGCTTTTAGATTTAATGAGCATAAATGAACTAAAAGTCTCAAAATGGGTAAATTGGTCTCTTCGCTAACGAAATACAGTTGTATATGATGAAGAAGAATATAATCCCAGTGGGCCAGTTGCCTCCAGTAAGAGCATGTATGGCTAGCTTTTAGAAAAGCTTGAGGCTCCAGAAATAAGAATATAGTTCTCAGGACTTCAATAGGCAAATCATTGATATGAACGTTCATGATACTATTGACAGACTCATTTATAGCTCGCGGTGTCTGTGAAGGTGGACCTGTTGAGAAAGTGACCTGAAGAGTGGTTGGAGAGCAAAAAAGGAAAAGCAGAATAAAATATGGTAGAACGAGTACGCGACAAGTCGAATGTAATCATCCCAAAGTCTGATTATATAAATTGATGTGTCACTATTTGTCATTGATGACAAAGATAGAAACGGCTGATCCAGCCGCCTGTAGGGCCGAAGGAAGTTTGAGGAATTGGCAGTGGCTTATAGTATTATTGAGGGTATTAAAGACCATTGTTTCATCAACATGACAAACAAGTCTTAGAGGCTGAGGTGGAAACTGGATTTGATATAAAAAGTGTTATGATCTTTGGATTAAAGGATTTCCAGGAAGCTTAATGACTAGTAAAAGTCATTATTGAAGAAGATGCTATAACAAAATTGAGCGGTGTCATGGATGGATCGTATCATATAATACCTACCTTATATAAACAGTGAAAGAAGTGGTTTCACTTGTACTGAAATCAGCTCAAAATGAAAATAACAAATACAAATAAAATGATTAAATGTATCACAAATTAAAATCAATAGTAAACAAACCAAATTGGCTTTAATAAGTTAAAATGTGCTCTGCTACTTGAATCCATAATACTGATAATCAGATGGTGACGTCAAATGGAATGAATTTAGTTTTTGCACGCACTGTCAACAACAACAACAAAAGCAAAAAAGACTTTCAATCCAAACCTGGTAAAGTTGAAATGAAGCCAACAGCGTTTATCCATTTTTTACAAACAACTAGTACTCATCCTGATTATTGGAATTTGAACCAGAGAAAACAAAGGCGGAACTCGCCTTCTTTAATTTAAAGAAGCTAAATAGCTCTTTTTATCGAGGATTAAAAGGTCTCACTTGAAAACAATAGGACTTTGGTTTGTTTAATTCTATGTGCTTTTGTATTATTACACAACTGCAGACATAAGGTGAAAGGAATAATGTTTCAGAAAGCATTTAAAGCACTTCAAAAGTCCGGATGGAGAAGGCATCGCATCGATGAAGGAATATTAACCTGTCATTAAAACTCTAATTCAAGGCTGAATATCGGACCAAGTGCAGTTCAGTTGGTCAAAACAAAGAATCCTATTCATGATGGGGAATTGTTGACACAATCTTTGTTCATTTGACGGGAACGGAAATGAATTGCAAGGTGTTACAAAAGATACAAATACCAGGTTAAATGTCTATTTTGTATTTTGATTTCATTTATTTTTTTTTTTTTAAAATTGTTTACTCTGAATTCCTTCTCAACTTTATATTTACTGTTGAAATCAAGTTCATTTCACTTTAGCTTCAATCAATAAAATATATACTTGAAAAGCCACTATATTTTTTTATGTCATTTAAACTTTTGCCTTCTGCTACCCACACTACTTGTTGACTGATTATCATCCCTTCTGGCTTTCCTATTAGTTCCCGACGGATCATTTATTTTTTTGGTGTCTACAATTCGAAGCACCCGCCGCAGACTTAAATACCAGGAAAATCCCCCATCAAACTCCGTTTTATTTTGATTTATTTTAATTTTTTTTCACTTTCATAATATTCATTCAACTATAACAAATTCTCAAACAATGTCAAAAGTCATTCCGCCTACTTGTCAGAACTTTCATGCCATGTATACTTACAAGGCTCAACCCTCAAATTACACTATGAGTTCTCCTGCTACTTTTGCAGTAACCATACCTGACTATGCATACCTTCAACTTGAACTGTAAGTAAATCTCCATAGTGAGGCTTTTCTTCCATTTTATGTGGTACTGGTCTTGATCCCAAATTACTAACTGTTCTACACAGGATTCACAATACACTCGACGAAGGTCTCGAGATGGACCTCATTTGTTGGAAAATTCTGCTAACCAAAGCTATGGCCCAATTCATGGGCACGATGGGCGAAAGCATTCCCACTGACATTATTCATATTTTGAACCCAGCATCTACCACTTCATCATCGGCATCATCTTCCAATACGGCTACAGCTACTCCAAGACGCAGGCGTCACAGTTACAATAACCAGCAAAACAGTCGAAATAGCCCCAATCACAATACAATTCGAAATCGTAGTAATAGTCATTGTCCGGCTGGTAATTCTGATTCCCAACAATCAAATAAGCACAACAACAAGCAACAACACCAAGTAGAGAGGCCCCAGGTTTGGATTCGTGTACCCGAGTCAGACTTGACTACAGTGTGGACTGCACTTTCTGGATTCTACAGTTCATTAGACACTGGTAATTATGGCGTGATTGATGCTGGCATTCGAGTTGTACGGGCTTCTCGTTATCTCATGTCTACAACCGGACCATTACGAAGTAAGTGGTGAATATTACTGGTGATAATATTTTGGGTTATTGATATGGGTCTTTTTTTTTTTGATTTTTTTGATTTTTGATTTTGATTTCTATTATGCCCCTTTTTACCTATGTGCGATATCTGTGCGTCATCCCATGCATAAAGTCATTTTGTTCGTACAAGCGAAAGGAGGTTGTTTTTGATCAAATATCACCAGTTTTTCATTTGTACCTGGCTGGCTGCACTACCTACTCTGTCAGTGTAAAGCCCAACTTTTTCGACTTATTTCCACGATTCTCTTACGACTCTTTACCTCAGTTCCAGTCACCTCAGAAATATAAGATGATCTTCATCAATGAGTGTCTTTAGCCAACCTTTTCCTTTTTTTTCTTCTTTTCTATCTCATATTTTGCATTATACCTCATTTGTTTTTTTATTTTTATTTTTTACATGTTATTTTATTGTTTTGGAGTTTCGTTAACATTTCGTATTATGTGTAAGCAAGTATGTTTCCTTTTCAAAAGTATTAAAGGAAAAGAATGTAAAGAGTCAAGAATAAATATATATTATTCTCTAAATGATGGTCATTTGGCCTTAGACTAGATTGTCATTAACCAATATTTGGAATCATAGTAGTGTCATGTTCGTCGCGCTTTAATCGACCTTGGCCATAGATAATCCTTGGCCTCTCAAATTGTTAGCCAGCCGTGGGTTGAGATCCTTGTGCTTTGTCTTTTGCAGTTTGCGTCGTGCGACCATTACGGGAACACTACTTCGCTCCACAATGTAATTGGAAAACGATCCTAGTAATACACCTTTGAGGGCACTACGTCCACGAGAACCTAGAACAACCATGGTGGGGTTTACATGGTCGATTACAGCAGTTAATAAATGCTTTGGAGATTTGCAGTGAATTACCTCAATGATCACATGGACCTGCAGTCTTGTCTTTTTCAAAAGCTTCACAATGATGTTAGTAAGTGTTGACATGGCATCCATTCGCTCCTCCTCTTGCTGCTGAACAGTAGTGGACGAAGATCCTGAAACTAACTCATCTTCATAGGCACAAACCACATAGAGCACATTGCTATCACGTAGTACTGTTCCAACTGTCCATTCTAAAGCATGTGCTGCTTCAGGAGAGAGATCTGTTCCCAATACAAAAGTCTTGGGGCGTGGTGCATTAGGATCAGTAATTGCCGCAGTACTTTCTCCCCTAGTCATTGTTCTTATCATACGCTTAGATCCAGGAGTGGAATGAACAGTACTAATATTAAAAGGTATTTCGGCGGCTCGTCTAGCGTCCATAATTTCCTCAGTGTCTGAGGTATAGGGTGCATCTTCTAGAATATCGTCAAATGCAGTATTAGGGTGAATAATGCGTCTTTTGTACGCAGCATATTCGGCCATAGATGGTGGGGGGACTGTTCCAGGAGGAAGGGGAACGTCAAGCAACGACTTGACACGGAATTTTGATGTTTCCACTGACTTACGCTCCTCTTCCATAGCTGCCATTAGGGATTTGGTGGTGCGAGCAGGTCGCATGATTTTTGTATTGAGCCCGTCCAAATCAGAGTCCGAGTCATCATCTGCAGAATCTTCTTCAGAGTCGGTATCATCAGAAGATGAGCCTGATTCTTCATCCTCATCTGAAGTGGATTCGTCATCGTTCTCCAAGCGCTGGTTATCAGCCGACGGAGCCCGATATAACTCCCCTAAAGCGCCATCGGCTTTTTTCAATTGATTTGTTGTTAGAAGACGGAATGCGGTATTAAAATTCATATCATCCTTGCGAGGTCTAGAACTTGATCTGGATCTAGAGGATTGAGGTGAAAGCTTCGAATAACTGGTAGATTCAGTAGACTTGGTTGGTGAAAGTATGTTGGAATGTGAATGAGACCTGCCTTCAGCACGTGGGCGACTGGAAGAAGGAGAACTCCTTGAGCCAGTTAAATTTTGGGTTGGTTCATCACTTTTCCAAAAGTTGAACCTTGAGGTCTGGCTGCGACTATTATCACGGGAAGAGGAAGAGAGGGTTGGGCGTAAAGACTCCGAAGGATCAATATGTTTTTTAGTTTCAAAATTCGACCTCTGGGTGTATGCTGGAGATGATTTGGTAGGTTTCAATTCATGATCAGAATTACCATTCGAGCGAACGTTTGAAGATGAAGTTGCTCGAGCATTTCCTGGTCTAGAGTTGGATTGCTTGGTATTATCACTCAAGAGCATTGAACCCTTCGGCTTTGAGGCAGGTGGGGTATCAAAATCTAAAAGCATAGAAGGCCGTCGGCTGCCACTGCTTGCAGCAGAAAAAGAGCTGCGTCCAGAAGCTGGCTTGTCATTTACGAGTAGTGACGAACGTGGACCTGGGGACGATGAGTGAACATGTCTCGTATGAGGTTTCTTCTCAACTGACTCCAGCAGCTTTACTACACTCAGACGCTCCTCTTCCAAAGCATTTTCCAGAGACATAATGATAAACAACGAAAAGCAAAATTAACAAGCGAAAAAAAAAGCCAGAAATATCGTGATTTTAAAAAAAGAGAAAGAAAGGAAGAAATGGAGGGAAATTGAAAGAGAAAAGCAGCAGGTTAAGCCGTCACTTTATTCGGCCTACTTCCTCCGCCGCCAACACGCACACTAAATGGCTGCTACAGTGGTGTCTTCGCAATATTCAAACAAGAACAATATTAAACAACTTAATTAAGCCAAATAGGAATCCGATTTAGGTAATTACCATAACCCTGTCATGTCAAACCCTGTGTTCCGTGCATAATGGTATAACTGGGGTGAGGTAAGTTTACAGCTAGATTGGTTTAGGGTTATAGTTCTTCATTTTAATTCTAATGGTTTTCGTTCTCATTTTCGTTTTCGTATTTGTTTTCGTCAAACGTTAAATTATCGGATTTCTACTATTTGCTCTTTTTATGTTTTCTCCTCGAGAATCCTGAAACCCCAGATTCGGCCCTGGGTCACGTTTTGGTCACGTTTTGGTCATTCTCCCAAAGTCAATAATCCAAATACCCCAGATATTTCCCCAAATAAATATAAAAATCTTGGTTCAAATCGTTCTTTCTTAGATTCTTTTTCATTCTAATTATTTTTTTTTATTTCCCTTTCCTCAATTCCATTTGCTCATCATACTTCAAAAAGTTTGCTAAATTTCAAAATGTCTGCCACTACTTCATCTCAGAACCCTCATGTCGAAACAGACATCATCACCCTCACTAGGTTCATGCTCCAAGAGCAGGCCAAAGTTGCCAATGTAGCCACTGGTGACTTCACACTTCTATTGAATTCCTTGCAGTTTGCTTTTAAGGCTATTGCCTACAACATCAGACGCTCTACCCTAATTAACCTCATGGGTCTTTCTGGAACTGCAAACTCTACTGGAGATGACCAGAAAAAGCTTGATGTAATTGGAGATGAAATTTTTATTAACGCTATGAAGGCTTCTGGAAAAGTGAAAGTAATTGTTTCTGAAGAGCAGGAGGACCTTATTGTCTTTGACAATGAAGGAACATATGCTGTGGTTTGTGATCCCATTGATGGCTCCTCTAATCTTGATGCTGGTGTTTCCGTTGGCACTATTTTTGGTGTCTACAAGCTTAGGGGAAATGAGGGCTCCATTAAGGAGGTTTTGAGACCTGGTAAGGAATTGGTCGCTGCTGGTTACACTATGTACGGAGCATCAGCCAATCTCGTTTTGACAACTGGTAATGGTCTCAACGGCTTCACTTTAGATAACTCTCTTGGTGAATTTATCCTCACTCATCCTAACCTTCAACTTCCTAGAACCCGCGCCATTTATTCTGTCAACGAAGGTAACACTTTGTACTGGCCTAAGGGAACTCGCAAGTTTTTTGAATCAATCAAGTTCCCAGAAGATGGCTCTAAACCCTACTCTGCCAGATATATTGGATCTATGGTTGCTGACGTACACAGAACTATTCTCTACGGAGGATTGTTTGCCTACCCTGCAGACAAGAAATCAAAGAACGGAAAGCTCAGACTTCTCTACGAAGGTTTCCCCATGGCCATGGTTATTGAGCAAGCTGGAGGTACTGCTATCAACGATAAGGGCGAACGTATTCTTGACCTTGTCCCTACCGAAATTCATGAACGCAGTGGAATTTGGCTTGGATCAGCCGATGAAGTTGCAAAGGTCATGAAATTCCTTCCAAGCAACTAAAACTCATGAGTATATTCATTAAACCAATACAAGACAATATCTTTTTATTCTGATGTCCAATTGTATTTCGTATAGTCAATACTAGTATTGTTTATTTTTTTGTAGGAGACACGCAAGTGCGTTTACCCCACAAAATTAACAGCGTTTTAGTTTCCTAATACATAAATAAGCAAGCTAAGCAATTGGATACAAAGATGAACTTTATTAGGTTTTAAGATGTGATTTTATTGGTTAACTGAATTGGGAGTTATACCCGGTTCTCAGACAACAAAAGCCAAATATCATAGCCCGTTGTTTTCAGTACTCACTTTTACATCCTTCATTATATTGGACATTGGACACAATCATTCAGAATTTCAATTTGAATATTTCAAAAAGATTTGGACGACACCGGAATTGAACCGGGGACCTCTCACATGCTAAGCGAGTGTGATAACCAACTACACCAGACGCCCATTTTTGATTTTTGAACAATTTTTGACCTATTGCTTGAAATTCACCATAATTGTGTTTTTTTATATTTTTATTTATAATATTCATTCATTCATTCATTTTTATTTATAAAATTGGTCACTTTTTTGTTAAAATAGAAAATCATTGGCTCCAAGTCTGCTGGTAATGTTTATAAAATTCTGGTTGCGGTTTTGCTACTGAATAAGGATTCAGGGTCTGAAGTAACGGGAATCTTTATTTCAATGACTTCGGTGAATAGAAATTTAAACAAAAAATTTAAAAAATTTTCCCAAAACGTATATCTGGATTTAGTTCCCTTATATATAGGTATTACAGTTTATTATGAACCAAGATAATGGCAGTAGACCATTATTAGAACAAATGAATTAATTTCTAGTTTAGAAGTGATTGGAATGGCACTAAAAGAATTGTTTGAAAATATAGCTTCATCACTTGATAAGTCCTATACCCAAGCAGTCTGATCCCTGGGGGATTGAGAACCTCATAAGTGAAGTTATATTTGTTCAATATTTGAAGAAGAACAAAAAATTTCTTCTGCTGCAAGTATCAAATCGAGAAGGGTTTAAGGATTTAATATAGGAGATACTTACACAAATTCTATTTGGGGACAATTGTGTAAACAATTTTAGATATTAGTTCATAACTCTGTTTTAAAGCGTACTGCACTCATGTTAATAGATTACGTGCATTAAGGCAAAGAGCTGGGAGGCTCTAGCTTATCAATTTATTAAAAGAGGAAACAAATAACGGATCATCAAATATATTATAAACGAATGAATGAATGAATATATTTTTTGCCAGTTCAATCAGGCAGCTAAGTAAAGTATAAAGATATAATAGAAATAACAAAATAACATAAAATAAAAATAAACGATTACCAAGCACCTTCGAGAATTTCGTATTATTATCAGATCGTAGTTTTCACTACCATAGCCGTGTCGCATGAATTAAAGCTTTCGATTAATCTTTG
>JAJLWW010000019.1:149390-202980 GCA_030570935.1 Geotrichum klebahnii | reverse complement strand
GACATTTTTGTGGACAATATCTGACTCGTGGAGTGGCTTCCAAATTCTTTTTAAGGAGGAGGAGGAGTGCAAATGCAGAGGTATTTTTCGGGCTTAAATTGAGGTATACATGAACAACTTGGTGAAAAGCCAAATCTTACTGAACTTTTTTGAAATTGACGGAGTCTAATAGCCATTGAGCTGAAGATCGTTAAGCAATTCATTTTATTTTTATATAGCTTTTATTCCTTTTCTTATCTTTGTTAGTTGACTCGGTAATAAATAAATTGGGGTCTTTTTACTCCTAAAAAAAAAAAAAAAAAAAAAAAAAAACCTTAACACGGCTGTCTGATTCTAACAATAATTGAGTTAATGATCATTGAAAATAGCATTTTACTTAGGAATTTTACGTTTACTACTTCAATTATTCATCTTCATCCATTGAATTTGTAATAAACAAGTTGGGGATGATTTACTGTCATACGGATACACATTTGTAATCCTTATTTTTAAATTAAAGTTATCCACGAGTCAGATAATTATGTTATTCCATTACTTAAAATTTGGTTGACCAACAAATAGCTATAATTATTCTTCATTTCTCAGTGTTTTCTAACTTGAGCTGTAATACTATTAAAGCAATTTGTGACCTGTAAAAGACATAGCTCTTGTGATGCGTGTTGAAGTTGGGTCATTTATGAACATGAACAAAAACAGAATGAGATTTTGAATTATGATATAGGAGGATAGATTGATAGGAATGAGAATTATATTTTGAATCTACGGATTGTTAAAGCTATACTTGTGCATTGAAGTATTTCCATGAACTTAAAATATTTCAACGCTGATATCAGTATTCAAAAATGGTCATAAACATTCTCCGTAATTTTTTCTATAAAACTGCTTGGTACATTATCAATGGGAAAAGTTTTTAAATCCATTGAATATTTTACAAGTCATTTAACGTCAATCTAAGGAGAAAAGGTTGAAAAATCTATTTGACAGCTAAGGTAGCTAACTGAGACAGATGTATATAGGACACCAAAGAGCATGAACTTTTTCAAGACCAAATTATTTATACTAATGAAATAGCTTTGCAAAAACATTTAGGAATTAATAGAAGCATGGTACATCAAATGAAGACTTAGCTTTTATTCAATACCTTTTTTAACTCAATACAGATTGAGATATGGTACGACAATTCTAAAGGCGAATCACAAAGTGATATGTCTAATTTACAAACTCCGAAGTCCAGGTGAATTTTTAGAACTGAAACGTCTGCTCAATAATTGTCACAACACTAAAAACTGGCATTGTTTTAGAGAAAGAAGATGCATGACAAGGATATACAATTACACTAGAAAGCTGGCTTCGGTAATTTTCATATCTTCTGAGCATGTATTAATCACTACCTAATAATTGACTTCTGAAGTAGTTTCCAAATTTTATTTCAAAAAAGACAAATAAAATTGTAATTGTAAATATTTTTTCATTAACCTTGAATCAAAATAATAATGAGCATGGTGAAAAGCCAAGCAAATCAAATTATCAAGAATTAGCGGAGTCTAATAACCATTGAGTTATATTTCGGTAAGAAATACCTTTGAATATGGAAAGATTTAGTTTAGTTTGCTTTACTTCATCTTATTTTCTTTGTTGAATAGACTTAAAAATAAAGAGAATGTAAAAAAAACAGTTGACGATCTAGAATGATTACCAAAATGTAAGCATGATGGGGAGTTTTTCTTTTCGTCAGTCCACTTTAGTAAATTACTCGCAATCAACCAAAAAAAAAATTATCGTGCAACTAGTAGTTTCCTATTTTCCTCTCTGAATCAGGTTTAAGAGAAATATGATGCCATTGTATTTATGGAAGGATCATCAATTGGTGGGGTGGAATTAAAAATGTTCAGTAGAGAACAGTTGGAATCACACAACTATTGAAATATTGAGTATAAAGAGACCGTTTAGAAATGGTTTTCTATTTTTTATATTTATATTTCTTACATTTATTTATTGCAGACCCCGAAGTTAGGTATTAACGACGTGACATTTGTTGAAAATAAGTACTGAAAATGGTATCACAAAGTATGAAATGACCAAGGCGACAAAGGTTCCGCACTACACTTGCATAGATCACGTCCATTGAAAATGAAACTCAATCTTTGGTTATGACTTGACAATGGCTTGAAATAGCTCATTTAATGTGAGATATTTGTCAAATTTGTTCAAACGGAGGAAGGAGGACAAGATACTAGTAAAAAAAACAGTTATCAAAGTTTTGTAATATTAGAGTTAAATATATCTCAAGCAATTGTCAAGGTTTCAAGGAAAATATTCAAGGAAAATATTCATGGAAAAATTAAACCGGAACATCATAGGATAAGTCCTCTTTTCCTGTTAATCAGCAATCTGGAAATCATATAATAAAAAATTTTGCAGTTCTATAATAACATTCGACTACGAGAACGAAAAGGAGGTTCATGTATGCATGAGGATATTTTGTATACGGCTTAATCATGTATCATGGCGCACTTTTAACTATAGAGAATTCGGATAGCTGAAATGAACTGGAAGTAGTTCGGGGAGGACTGAACTTGGTATCAGGATTAACCTATGGGAGTGAGCTGTTGGTTTAATAGTACAAAAGTAAAATATACTCTTTGTTAATTTAATTTTCAATTCGGCTGTCATTATATCATGTATTTATTTTTTTCTACATTTTAAAGTACCTATATTTTATAGTTATCGTTGGTACCTTTAATTAACAGCATTTCACAAAGATTTTCATGTACGTGATTATTTTGGATTTCCAAATGATTTCAGGACGAAAATCGAAAATACTGAAAACTAAAAAAGTGCATAGCAAAATAATAACAAAAGTCAGCTGAAAAGTTTTGGTTTTGTGGGGGAGGGATTAAGGCCCTTCCTCGCAGTTCCAGCCGTCATGAATTGCCGCACATTGTGACTAACGCCGTTCGAACCGGAGACTTTGATGGACTGACACTTTTAAAACCTTTTTTCGTCTCCTTTTTCATGAAAATTAATAATAATAATAAAATGAAATAATAATCTAAGGACAACTTTTATTTTCGTAGGGTTTGTGCATTACTTGTGAAGGATGGGGATTTTACTCGACTACGAGAACATTGAACTACATTTGCTGTATTCGAAATTTTAAATGTAGTATGGTACCTAAATTATGAATACACTTAGTGTACTGTTTTAAACGAGGAATGGACTTAAATTTTTACTTTATTTTAGTCAAGCCTTGCCATTCTTGCTCTTAGTTTAAAGATTGCTCCCCTGATCATTAGTCTTGGATCATGTCAAGACAAAAGTTCTCGTAATTGGCTAATGAATATCAATTCAAAGCTGGGCATGCAAAATAAAATCAAACTAATAATTAATTAATTGAATTGAGGATCTTCATTATCATCGTCATCATCATACACCCCAGCACGGTCAATGGAAACCTGGTTTGGACCGATGGACGGGGGATCACAAAAAATACTAGTTGGTACTTTGTGTCTGTAAACACCTGGTTTTGGGGTATATTACTAAGGACCAAGTCTGATGTAGTACCTATAAGAATATTTTATAATAGGATGAAAATTAAATGAAATGAAATAAAATGTAAAAATATTAGAATCATGAGGCAAACAGTCAGGTTCGGAAGGAACCGATCTGGGAAGACCTCTAGTCATCAGGAGCATATGACATACCCCAGATATGCTCTGTCCTGTAGGATTAGTAGTAGTACGGTACTAGTACTTGACTCTGGTTTTCGCTAGTATCCTGAGAATACCAAGAGTCAACTCTTTCATTCCAGATTAATCAACGACTGAATTGTTTAATTGTCACAATGTTTCTCGTTTTCCAAGCTCAAAGCGATAGGTGGATTAGGTGAACAGAGTTTTCAGAATTGAATATTTGTATAAAGAATTTTGAATTTACAGTTATTGAAACACAAACAACAAAAAAATAAAAACAAAAGTCTGCATATGAGTTTAAACCACCAGAGGATGATGTGGCAATGAGCGAATTCCATATAGATGCTGGTCTGATCAACCAGTAGCATAATTTAAACAAACTGAAACGGGACCTAAAAATTTTTGAACTGAACATCTGACTTATTGGTTTAGTGTAACGTTGTTGTTGACGATATGGCTCAACAAAGAGGGATGGTCATATGAAATGTAAACATTGAGTAAATATTAGTAAAATTACTCAACTGTGGGTGAATCTAACTAGAATTGCTCATGAAGAAGATGAAGATGATTAGAAATGGTTGATGTTTCTACTTGTACTGTTACTGTTGCTGTTCCTGCTCTTGTTCCTACTCCCGTTACTACTACTGCTACGCTACAAATGTCTTGGTAAAGATTTGGTTTAGGTCTCTGTCTTTATAAGGTGGATGATTACGATTTTTAATTCCGTAATCAGTGCAACTGACTTGGTTCTGGTCCTGAATAAGCAAACCCCCTCCATAAATGAGAGTGTGAATAATGAAGAGAATGATAATGACAATTAAAGAGCAAAGAGGTTCTAGGTTCTAAGGTGAGTAATTGGAAATCAAGAAGAATAGGAAAAAAATAAATAAAAATAAATAAATAAATAAAAAAAGGAGAGAGGGCTAAATGTTCCGGAACCACCGTGAAAAGGCCGATCCGGTCAGTTTGGTAATACCCACTGAACCATAAGGTGATTTGAAGCTTTGTGTGCATCAAGTGGGAAACAAGGTAGAGAGTTCTTTGGTGATGGTTAGCCAGCAGTTGCTGTTCTATGATGATGATGATGATTCAAGAAATCTGCCTGCCGTATACAAAAGGGACGGCTATACGGCGGGATCATAAAGTGTATCTCTGTGTATTTCTGTGTATAATCCCTGTATATTCGTGTATTTCTGTGTATTTCCATGTATTTCGTGGATTTATACTCACCTCATGATTTACTTAACCTAACTTACTAACTAACTCGCTCACTAACCTATGTGCGCACAGGTTCCAGAAGTCGGAAAAGTGCCTGACAAAAAAATATGGGCGTAACTTCCGATGAGAACGACGGTAACTAAACTCTAGAAATTAATAACCAACCGTCTTAACCCTATCTTGGTTACTATAGAGGATTAGAGCTCAAGCTGAACTCCGAACGTGAAACAGGAAGAGCTCATAGCAATCGAAATAAAGTTAAAGTCAAAGTCAAAAGGAACAAAATGGAATTTTTAACCTCAGTGGGGGTGGGAACTTGACAACTTTTTATTTTTATTTTTTTATTTTTTGTGCTCCCAGAACGACCTAGACAGAACTTGGGCTCCATACAAAAAGAAAAAAAATAATAAAAAATTTAAGGGAGAAAATGGAAAATTTTTATTCCGTTCGTGAAGTGTTCCGGCACGCCCTTCCTAAACACCAAAGGCCAAAGACCAAAGTCCAAACACCCCAAGGACTCAAGATCAAAGCTTCTTCCAGGACTTCCGAATGTTAAAACCGTTAAAGGGCAGTTAGCAAGAGCTGTTTACTAAATTACACCTGACTTGCCTCGGATTCGGAAAACCTGGGATAATTCCTTTTAAAATCTATAAGTATATTCTACGAATAAACACTATGATGAAAGTGTCCATGGCCTAAACCACAAATGTATTTGGACACAAGTTCCATAGGCCGAGTCTATGGCCAAGGACTATTAGAAGATTAGTATGAGCGATTTTCAAAACGATTACTATATGCACTCTTTCAACAGCTTTTCTAATGCTTGTTTTGTTGTTTTTCTAATAAGGTGAGCGAAGATTATGGGAATATCTCATGATCACAATCTTTGTAAATCAAAAAAAAAAAAAAAAAAAAAAAAAAAAAAAAAAAAAAAAAAAAAAAAAAAAAAAAAAAAAAAAAAAGGAAAACCTTCTTAATAATTCCATCTCAACTGAATCATGACCAATTGTTACCTTATGTGGATCCGTTCGTGAGTTACTACAAAAAAATAAAAAATAAAAATGAAACGTAAAAGTATACTGATTTTCTGGATTGCTTTCCGTCTATATGAGCCATATTGGAGATATAAATACAGACTGGTTTAACTGTTTGTGATTCCTTTTTTTTTTTTTTACTTCTTCATTCTATATCAAACATCTTCAAATCCCCTTTCAACAATTATAAAAACTAATTACTAGTTTACTAAACAATTCTCTTACTTTACACTCCGAACTTACTCTCTAATTCAATTCCTTCAACAATGGTGTCGCTTTTCATGCGAGGTAACGAAGCAGTTGAAATCAATTCAGCTGATACTGTTGATTTCCATTTAACGGAACACGGTTCAGATTGGTTATGGGCAGCCTTTTCTCTGTTTGCCCTTTGCACCGTCGTCTCAGTAGGTTTGTCTTTCACCAAGCCTAAGGCTGAAAGATTGTTCTACCATATGACTTCCTTTTCATTACTTATTATGTCGATTGCCTACTTTACTATGGCTTCTAATCTTGGTTGGGCTGGTGTTCGTGCTGAATTCAACCATGTCACCACTAGTACTCAAGAGGAACATCCCGGTTTAAGACAGGTCTTCTACACTAGATTCGTTGCTTGGTTCTTGGCCTTCCCTGGATTCTTCTTGAATTTTGCAACCCTCTCTTCTCTTGACTGGTCTACTGCCTTGTTCACAATTGTCTGCCAAGAAGTCACTGTCATTGGTTTGTTGGTTGGTGCTGTAGTTTCCTCTTCATACAAGTGGGGTTACTTTACCTTCGCTGCCTTTGCTTACTTGCTGGTTGCATTCAATCTCTTGTTCCCATTCAGACGTGCTAGTTACAATGTCAATTCCAAGTCTGTCGGTAATATCTTGTTCCCTAGTGTCGTTGTCCTCCTTTTGTTATATCCCATCTGCTGGGCTCTTTCCGAGGGTGGTAATGTCATTCAACTCGATTCCGAAGCTGCCTTCTACGGTGTACTTGATGTCTGCTTCTTCTTGGTAGCCGGTGGTTATTTCTTGTACGCTGCCCGTGGTGTTGATTTCTTGGAAAGAGGTATTGCTGGTTGTGAATCTGCTGTCTTTACTAAGGGTTCTTACAACTACAACAAGCCCTTGGCTTCTGCTGCTGCCACCAAGGAAGCCAATTTGGAAAGACACTCTGGTGAGACCGCTGCTGATCATGTACCTGCTTCTCAGGAGGCTGCTCAGCAAAACGCTCAACAGACCGTTTAAAATAACCAAACCTACAAAATCTACAAAACCATTCGCCTTGTTTTATCGCCTTTGATTTTTTTTTTACCAGGCTGGCCATTAATTTGCTGCCGTCTAACCGTTAATTCTTTTTCTTTATGATTTTCATTTTAATTGCTTGGCTTTGTGTTTCCAGGAATTTTTTATCAGTTTGAATCTTTTTCTTTCTTTACAATCATTTCAATACTGCAATTTCTGCGACCTTGAATTGATTTAAAAAAGTTAATTTTCAATTTATTAATTCTCCAACTGCTAACAATCATTTAATTTGACGCTAATATTTTTTTTATATTTTATGCCTACTTTGATGAAATCACGAAACACTCGCTATTATAATATATAACTTGAAATAAAAATATTAATATCTACTCTAATTTTATTTTTGAAAATTAAGTAACTTGTCTTGACTTATAGAGCGAAGCGTAACTCACAGTTAAAAAAGCAGCAATGGACTTAAGGGTGATATTGAATTTACCATGGGATGTCATCTTGAATGAGTTTGTGAGTTTGTGACGCAAGTAGTAGGTTACAGCAACGGAACTAAATAGTGGATCTATAACAAAAATATTAATACCATGAATTCACGAATGCAATTTTTTTGCATACGAATTTCCATCACCCTATACAATAAGTAAGAGCCAAATTTGGACCGATAGTTTTATTTTTACATTATATTTTTTTGGTTTTAGTTTGATTTATATGATATAAATTTTAAGCATGTATAGGCTTTTTATTTTGTAATTTTACATTTAGAAAAACAAGTGTTGGTTGACCAGATCCAAATTCTTTCATGTTACTACTACCTTAGCTGCTAGTTTACCATGTCATATAATATGACCAGATCAAGTATTCAATTCAACAGGTAAAGAATTGAACAAATTGTATTTGAAAATTGATCTCTTTTATCCACGAAAATCAATCCATGAAATGGTGTATAATACACAAGTTATAAACAAAATTACTTTATTTAAGGTCCTTTTATTTCATTGTTTATAATCTTTAAATAAATGTTCGGAAAAATTACTAATCTTTTCACGGTACTTTTATAGAGGCATTACCATAAAGTTCATATTATGAGCTTTTAAGCAAACATGCTTAACAAAAGTTCTGGTAAGGTTTATAATCCAAGAAAGATCCTATCAATAGAACATGCAACAACAACTATTCTACCTTAAATTCAGGGGAATGGAAGCATATTGTTCACTACACCATGAAATTAAAGTAAAAACAGAGTTTACTGTGAATGTACTAGTACCTCATATACTTTTAGTTTGGTTTTCCTTTCTTGTTGTGTTTAATTGTATTTTTAAATCATTTTAATTTTAATTGTTTTACGTACCTAAATTTTATTTTAAAATACTTTTATTTATTTATAGGTATAATTAACTAGGAATCTCAGAATACTTTAAAGTACAATTGAGTTAAATTTTTAGTATAGATTTCAAGTATAGACATTTGTATATTTTTGATGTAAAGTATGTGTGCTTTCATTCAAGTGCACAAGACAAGCCAGAAGTAAACATTTAACAACCCAAGCCACACACAACTATTATTCGATCAAATACCTTAATATCTTAAAACCGATAAACTATATATTCAGTTAATTCACAATCTTTGAACTTGATGAAAAGTTTAATTGGATTTTAAATACACAGGCCGGTTTTTGTCACCGTCACAAAAACCCAATTGATTATATTTAGTCAATTTTAGGTTATAAAATGAAAGTTAATACTTAAATATTGTTTTTTTGATTTTAAGTAATTGATTTATTATTAGATTCCATGAGCCTCTGACTGAGCAATAACTAAGGGACTGAATAGGATGGGTATTAATATAGTCCTAGAAAGAATAAAGGAAAGAAGTATACAAGAATGAGTTATATTGTCATAAATATTAAAAAAAAAAATTTCAATATACTACCATCTAAATTGGTTTGCTTTGGAGTCTAGAGCTATGTCCTTGAATTTCATCAAGCATGAAGAGATATGAACTCTTTTATATTGGTTAACTAGACTAAATTCCAAAACTATATAACCAGAATTCATCAGCAAATCATTTTTTTTATATAATACTTAAAATATGCTTGTTTTACAACGATACATATTCGTGCTGTAGCTTCAGTAAATTAATACAAAGTCCATGGTTTTTATTACCAAATACTAGAAAAATTTGAAAAGATAACAGAAATAGGATCTCAACTTCAACTTAGCTATAAATATCAAAGTAAATGTCTATCACATTGGTCATTAATAAGGTATATAATGTTTTTCGTTAAATGGAAAGACCGCATTTCTCAAATCTCAGTTAATAAACTTTTCAATTTCAAATTTAATTATTTGGATAATTTTATCGACCCTAGGTTAAAACTACTAAAATGAAGTATAATACTTAAACCCCTAAAGTAATGGTAGATAAATAACCACCTATATAACATTGTATACTCTAACATTACGGGATCCCTGAACCCCTTTAAAAGCCACAATCACTTGGTGACAAAATAGATGAAGAAAGAAAAACGCAAAAAGCAGGAACACCACCTAGCTCCCTTAAATATATGCGCGGATTTCACTACTGAAGAAAGTAGCAACATGTAAATTTATTATCCGTTATAGACCATTAAAGGGCCCTAAAATTGTAGTACAAGACTTGATCCCTGGATTTATTTTACTCTGGTGGCTGTTTAAACGATGGTTAAAGTGGTCCCTTGTGTCAACCACTTTTTATTTGCTCAAGGTGGTTCCAGACGGATTTATCAGATATGAATAAAAGCAACCCATTTATAAAAACTGAATAAAAATATGAAGATCAAGTCTGGTCCATTGATTTGATGTCCTAACCAAGTTCAAGGCAGATGGATAGGGTTTCTTCAGGTCTAATACTGATATCTTCTTTAGTTAGGCGTAATAGTACTGCAATACTTTTATGAAGATTTAAAAGAAAAACCAGTAAGTGCGTTGGAGTACAAACAAGCTGATTAGGGGGAAAACTTGATTAATTATGATTAAACTGCCCTGTGCTAGAACTAAGTTAAAAGTAGAAATAAGAACTTTTCATTTGTAGTAAGTCAATAGCATTTGGCTAAGCTAGAAAGAAGGAAATCAGCTTACTGATTGAGTATTTGGAATAAAATATAGAAGTTACTGTACAATCTTCTCTTACAAATGGTGCCCACTAAATAGATAAGACGAATGACGTACTCTAGTGACAACCTTTGAGACTACAGCTAAAAATATATAATTTATCATAGAAGTATGCAGAGTGGATAATAAATGAAATCCGTTGTGGTCTCTGGAACAAAGTATTATCAATGAGGTGTGCGTTATTAATATTTTCATCGAACAGAAAGAAATAGAATAGCTAATATTTCGAGAGATGAAATTTAACCTGCAATTTCACTTTACAATTTAGTATTGATACTTGATGTTATATAACTCTGAGTTAAAAATGAGTAGGGTCATACACAGGTATTTGCTTGTTAATACTTCTTACTCCACGACAGGTTCAGCTATGATTTGTTACACAAAGATCCAAACCTACTTTTGCCATTGTTCAAGCTTTTTCGTTTACTACTATTTGATCGCTTAACCAAGGCGGGAAGCTCTCTTTGACATTCTCACTATTTCTTTCCATGTATCACTTAAAGGTCGAATAGCATCGCTTATAATTCGGTATATACATAGTTTTTGCAATTATATCCAATAGTTCATCTGCGATCAAATATTATTTGTCTTGTGTTTCATGTCCTCTCCTAAATAGTTAGTCTCAATTTTAAAGTATTTGTCTCAGATAGTGTGCTTTCTTTCATTCAAGTGTTGGCTTGGTTTTACTATTTTTGCATACATGTCGTCATATCCAGCTGATTGCAAAAATAGCGTAACGCATTCCAGAACCTCCCAAGTCTTTTCAAATACTACCTTGATAGCGGGTAGTATCCCATAGTCAAGTGGTCTTTATTCCAAACTTCTAGTTTCACGAATTCCAGGATCTAGTTAATGCATTAAAACCAGTCATGTTCACGCCAAAGTATCCAGGCCTGAGGTTTTCAGCAGTTTTAATTCCACCCATAGAGTCCCATAATATAGGTAGCAATGGTGGATAAGATGGATCACGGTTTTTATGTCCTAGGGACAGATTAACCTAGTCAGTGGATCAGAAACAATGTCTTGCTCATGTTATACCAGTAGTGCGGAAACAAACGCAGATATCCTTGTTAGATACGATCTAGAATATTTGGTTTTCTCGGTTGCGTAATGTGAATTTTGCTTAGTGGTAGTTTAATTTTAGAATAAGGGTATGTTTGAGGATGTTAAATATTGCTGCTTGGAAGACGGTGAGAAGCTGATTATCGCCTAGTAAGCTAATGTTCTTGGCCGTTGATTTATAGTTTGACCAGACAGACAATGGCTGAGTATATTATTGGATTCGAGAAATCTTCATATGATGAAGAATCTATAAATGGAACTATCTGAGTGACTACTTGAAGACTTTGGCAAAGAAGGTTTGTTGGGATCAGTTTACTCAGTTCATCAGTTGAATATGCTTGGATGGTATCGGGACCCCAATTAAGTCTCATTTAAAATTATGTAGCTCATGGAGCTCACCAGTTAAAAGTTCTAGATTTTTTTTGATTTTAATTTTGCGGACCGATATTAATTCATGTAACAAATTGAGTTGTCATGACTACTATGACATGGCCATAGTACTAAATATAAAATATTTCACCAACTCCCAATCAACACTAGCGTACTTCCAAATCTAGAAACCAAAAATAAAAAAGGATATCCCGCCCCACATGTATGCGCACGAAATTACTTAATAAGGCAAGTTATATAATTATTCATGTTTTTAAAACGAAAATAAATACAATTTTAAATTAAAATTATGATTTTTATTACTAGATGAGGGTTAAAGTGAGGCTTAAATTAGGGTTGCCTGTAGTTACCAAAGCAACGGACTACTTAAGCGTTGTTTACACGTAGACCAAATAAGAAATACTCCTAATTGGGGAAGGCTCCTCCTGCAGAAAAGGAGATGAAGGGAAATCGATGACTTGACAACTTCAGTTGAATGACTTCAATGAATAACTTTCATGAATAACTTTCATGAATGACTTCAATGAATAACTCTCATGAATAACTTCTATGAATAACTTTCATGAATAACTTCAATGAATAACCTTTGATTATTGTCTCCGAATGAAAAAGACTCAAAATAAACATTTTAAACATTTTACACATTTTATTGTCTCTGCTATATAAATTATACTCACAAACTATAACAAAAACCTTCAGTCATCTCTTAGAAACTCAAATCCCACAAACTCAAAAAAAGCTAAACGCTGCTGCTTGAGACGAGACGTTGGCAAAGCCATTTTGAACGTGTCAAGGTGCGTTATTTTGTTTTATCTGGTTTTACACTGTGCGCGTGAAAGACTCGTTAAACGTGTTTGGGCTTTTTCATTTGAAATTTTAAATTCTGGGTTTTTTCCTTCTTCCTGCTTTGTTTTTTTTTGTTTTATTTTTTTTATATTCAGGTTGCCCATCCAATATTGTCCAAGTCATCCCACCCCTTTATTCATTTCAACCTTTTTTTTAGTAGTTTTTTTTTCTTTCAACGAAGCCTTTTCTTCTCCTCTTCCTCTTCTTCTCCTCTTCCTCTTCTTCTCTTCTACACTCTGTCTTCTCCATCACTCTCGTTCATCTCATTTACACCGAATACTGCTCAAGGAGACACAGCTGGGAATTCCCATAAAACGATACCATCCCTATCTCCTCCAATTTCTTTTATCCCTCAGCATAGTGGACTCGAAACATAACACAGACCCATACCCGACCCATTTCCCTCCACTACCTGCCATGCTCAGATTCGTCTGGGTGATTGCCCTCCTGCTATTAGTAGCAGGAGTGCCCGCCATCTCCGCCGTAGGAACTAACACCCTTCAGCAAAGGTCTGCTACATCTGACCAGAATATTGGCACAAGTCGAACATTTCCCCTTAAATCGACACAAAAACTCAACAAGAGAAGCCTCTACATGCATAGTGTGGATATGATCATGGTGGCAGACGTGGTCAGTGGAAAACTAGCTTTACAGCCTATCGAGGCTAATACAACTTCTGGTGACACTGGGACTGCGTTGGTTGACCAAGATGGTCACGATATTTCGTATTATATCGAAGTTAAAATTGGAACCATAGGTGATAAATCCACAAACACAACCTACAACTTGGTGGTCGACACCGGCTCATTCTATACCTGGGTTTACGGTGTAAGCTGCACCTCTTCAGATTGCGCAGCTCATTCCAGACTAGACCCCAGCGATTCAAGCTCCATCAATGTTACTTCTGATCAATTTTCTATCTCCTACACAAGTGGCTCAGTCCAAGGTATGATTGCGATAGACACTCTTTCATATGCGGGCTTTTCTTCTCCCATGCATTTTGGTCTGGCTTCCACAGTCGATAGCAGTTTTGCAGACTTTCCTATCGATGGAATCATGGGCCTCCCTGGCAAGGACAAGTCTCCAGATTCGTTCCCAGGTGTCATTAATACTCTTTTCAACCAATCTCTTATCAGTGAGCGTGTCTTTGGAATCAATCTTGGGCGAGGTTCAAATGAAAACGATGAAGGAAGCTTTACCATTGGTGGTATTGATTCCTCCAAGTATACAGGCGACATTGTGTATACTCCCTCTATTGCAAATTCCGACTTTTGGGAGCTAGAGGTGGGCGGAACATTTATTAACGATTTTGAGGTTGATTTCGGCGGAAGCAGAACCGCCATTATTGATACCGGAACAACGCTGCTGATCATGGCCCCTGATGATGCTCTTAAACTGCATAGCCATATATCTGGGTCACAAACCGATGGATCTAACTTTGTTATTCCCTGCAACACAACAATGCTACTCCAGTTTGAGTTTAACGGTGTCAAGTGGACAGTTAGTCCTGAAGACTATATTGGCAATGTCTATTCAGAGTCAGATGGAACGTGTATCAGCAACATTCAGGGTATTCAGTTCTCAGACAACCGCTGGATTTTTGGCGATGTGTTTTTGAAGAACATGTATTCTGTTTATAATATGGATACTCAGCAGGTTGGATTTGCAAACAAAACAATTGGTGCTACCAACGTTACGCCTGACTTGACATATGTCTTTGCTGGTTCAGCGGTAGGTACTAAGAACAAGAATGAAGACTCGTCTTCTAGTGTACAAGCGACGTCCGCCTCCTCCGCCGCTGCCAGCAATACTACTCCTACTTCTCAAATCTCATCATCTTCTCCCTCATCCAGTTCCTCATCGACCATCAATTCATCTTCTAATACTTCACCTAGCATTTCCATTAATGTTTTTTCACTTTCCTTTTCTTTTTTTTCTGTTATTTTTGTTGTTCTTTTTTGCATATGCTAGAACCGCATTTCTTATTATTTATTCACAGTTCTCTCTCTGTCTCTCCTTTTCTTCGTTTTATCTGTTTGATATACTATGTTCACAGATGAGAATGTTTTCCTTCCTTTAGATTGTTCTTTTTTTATTATTATTATTTTTATTTCTTTCATTATTTGTATTTTATGATATATATTCATCTACTACGACGTACATTAAGGTTCCTCCCCCCCTTCATAGAATATATGGCTGGCTCCATATTGTTATTTAATGGTACACATTATATTATATTACATTTAAAAATTTTCGTGTATTTTCCGTGATTACTACGGACACGCTACAAGCCGTTTAGCACCACAATTATTCAGGAATATGACTGAACAAAGAGTTGTAAATAGTTATTACCATATTAATACGATGCAAAGACCATCACCAGAAACGGAACCGATTACTTCGTTTGCGTACAGGTTGAGTAACCCAAATTAGGGGCCAGAAATTATCATAAGAGAGCAAGAACTCTGCTGGTAGTTTTTACTATGTGAACACACATATAGAAGTATGCATAAACCTTTGTCTCATCTTTTGCGCGTGAGCGCGAGTGTCGCGTTTTATAACCTGTAAGCGTGGTGGTGTAGGGGTTTATTGTTTATTAGGGCAGGTAGTAAAGTTGGTAGCTTTTTCTGGTAAAGAGATGGAGGGGGGGGAGGAAGGAGCTTATTATGAAGATTATTATTGTTAGAAGGGTTTTCTTATGTAGGAGTCTCTTCTAGGGAGGGAGTTAAGGGTGATGTACGCCATAGTAAGAGTAGTAGGAGTATAATATATAACTATAATCTTAGATAAGATTTGCTGTTTGTTTCTTAGTTCTGAAGCTTAAAAAAATAAACGAAGACCTTGACTATGGTCCCCTGTGTCACTCTCCCAGTTGGCATACCATCACCAGTTAAAATTGAACAAGAAGAAAAAGAAGAAGAGGAAGATCATCACTATGATCATCATCAACTGAATCTCACAGAATACTTTGGGTATCGTAAACTCATCCCCCTTCATCTCAAGAAGAAGGGGAAAAAAAAAAAAATTGAGATTTCATTTTTATTTTTATTTTTGTTTGCTGTGCTCTCATGATCTTGATGAAGTGTGAGAGGATGGTGGGTGTGCGCTATGCTTCCTGTGCTTTTTGCGTCTGCTGTTTACAATACTTTCATTGCGACTATTCTTACTCCTCTCTCCTTCGCCTTTGAATGGCCATTTCATAATAATTTACTTGACTCCTGTTGAATGGTAACTTTTTCTTTTTTAAAAAAATTTAAATATAAATTTTACTTTTATTTTAATTCGCTACGTTCCGTTCGGTGTACGAAGGGAAAATGACCAAACGCAGTAAACAATTTCTAAAGTCGTCGTCGTCGTGTAATCGTCGTGTAGTCGTCCGTCGTCGCCTACTACCACGAGAGTCTAAAAAAAAGATGAGAAATGCTTTCATAAAAATTTACATGGAAATTTCTGCAGCCCAAATTTCATGATGGAAAACCGAAAGCCGCAAAAGAAAAAAATAAGAAAAATAAGAAAAAAAAAATTATGCAAAGTGCTTCACGACAACATCAACCTTGTCATGGTTCGGTTTGAAACCAAATTATTTCTTCACTTTTTCAGCTTCCTTCCTTCTTTCTTCCTTCCTTCTACTTTTCTTCTTCTTCCATCAATCTCTACCTTCCCTCTATCTGTCTCTAAAAACCAATCAAAAGGTTTAAGGTCTCTTCACTAGGCTGGACAAAGTGAGTGCCTATTATCAACCACCACCAAACCATTCCACCTTTAGAATATATTCAATATACAACATACAATACTCATACACTCAATTTTAAACCCCTCCAGCTCTGTCAGCCTTATATTCATTCCATCTTTCATTGCTATTTCTTAGCATTTCTTCATAATCTTCATTTTTCATCAATCTTACTTGTTGATTCTTCTTAATCTTTTTCTTTTTTTTCTATTAATTTTTTTATTTTTATTTTCCCTACTGTTTTACTTTCCTACCATCTTTATTTTTTTTGCATATCCGCCGCTAATTTTATCAGTCATTCCCGTTAATTACTTGGCCTTTTTCTCTATATTTTATTTTATTTCGATCTCGTCCATTCCTGATCCTTAATCTCCCCTCATTTTATTCGGTTTTTACTGCCCAGGCCAGAAAAATCTATACTTTTTTTTTTACACCATTACTTCTCGTTATTATATCTTTAATTTTTTTTTTGGTACCCTAACTGGCTGAATTATCGCTCTTTCGAAGTTTTCTAAGAGAAGAAGAAAAAAAAAAAAGAACCACCAGAAAAAGCAATGTCTTTTCCTACTTCTTTAGATTACCCTCAGACTTACATCCCCAACATAAAACCGACCCCTGTCGGATTCAAATCGGGTAGAACAGGCAGCACCAGTAGCTCGTCTAGCACTAGTAGCTCGGCATCGTTTACTGAATTTAACGCCTACGAAAAATTCGGCCACTTGCTTCCTCCACCACCAAGCTTGCTTAGTATTGGCCGGCCACCCTCAAGAGGTAGTGGAAACCAAAGACCTACAAATCCTTCCTTACCTTCAGGAAGAGTCCGTCCTGCTCCCATTAACACTGCAAAGGCCAACGAAAACTCTTTGTATTCCCCACGAAATGCTCCTGCACCGTCTCCAAGGGCTGCCATTGTTGCAAGCCTTCGATCAGCCACCGACCGCCGACATCTCCAGCGTGAACAGCAAATGCGTGAGCAACAGTTGCAGCAACAACAGTTACTGTTACAAGAACAGCACTTGCAGCAGCAAAAGCAGCTTCAATTCCAGCAACAGCAGCAACAACAAAGTCTACTTCTTCAGCAACAGATGAGAATGCAAAATCTTTCTTTGAATCAAACTCAGAATGCTACTCCAACCTCGTCTTTCTTCTCCCTCGAGTCCCCCATAGGCCCTGCATTTCACTTATCTCCTCCTACTTCTCCGCTCCCTGGCAACTCTCCTACTTTTTTCTCGTCGTCGTCCACCAATGGCCCATTCAGCCCCGTGACCGACAGGATGGACCCTCGCATGCTTGCTTCATTGCAGCAAAAGCACCAAGAACTTATGGCTACTAGTGCTCTGATTGCTCAGCAACAACAGAGCATTCAGAATGCCATGACATTAGCGGCCTTGGGATATAATGTAAACAATGCTTATGCTGATGGATCAGTCGACTTTCCACCCTCTTCTCCAGTATTGGGTTCGCCACTCACTGCCACTCCTCAGCAACAATATGCCAGAAACCCTGTTTACAACATGGATCTTCCAGCCCCTCCCGGCCACGGCAATTACTATCGACCATCCAGCCCTACCCTACCCGTTCGACCTTCTTCCTCATCTTCGTACAGACCTCAAAATTCAAGTCCAATGGGCACCTATACAAGCCAAACTCATCAGCAAATATCCAGCCCGCCAAGCTCTTTTCGACGGTCTCATCGCAAGGCAGCCAGCTTATCTGGATCCGCAGCGCCTGTAATTAATCCACCCTCTCCAACTCCCATATCTAATTCACTTTCTTCTCAGGGCTCTGGCAGTCTAGGAGCTATTGGCAATGGACTTGGTAGCAATCAGGGTGGAAATAGTTTGTTACGTAATAGTACCCTGACCGTTGTTAGTGGCAGCCGTGTTGGAGGAGGCGATTACGAAATACCTGTGAGACAACCAATTGGCCCACCTCCTTTGGATGAGTTAAAGGCTGCTCGACGTAGCGCTAATTTCGCTTCCTTGCTTGCAATGGGCTAGTAAAGTCCGCGAGTAACTTTGCACCAAGCTTGGGAGGTGTAGCTTGCATACAAATTTATTGATACCATTTTCATGTACAGCTTAATGATGTAATCTATTAATTAAACATAAGCAATATTTGTTTTCGATATTTTTGCCAAACTTGCAACGTAGACAACTTGCACCCATGGCTTGAATTAATGGCATGGAATTCAAAATGCGCTAAAGGTTCTTAAGGTCCTAAACGTCCAAAATTTCATTCATTTGGATCGCTGATTGAACTGATAAAAACTATGGGCATTTCGTCGGGTATATAAATAGAATCCACCACGAAAACAAAAATTCCAAAATAAAGCCACTACGGAAAAACAGCCATTTCCAAGAGCAACAACATTCGTTTTATTCCTTCACCCAAGACTCAATATCCTTGCTATAATGTAGTATCTACGCGATTTTTAACCTGAAATAGTATGAGATTCTTAAGAGTGATGCGTAATGACCACGTAGCTGGCGAAGTATTTTTCAAGTATTTTCCATTTACATCCAAGTGATTTCCATATGTATCCCTCTCAAGTTGTTCAAGACCTTGGGTAGATCTGACGTTCTGGTGTCTCGTACATTGATACAAAACATTAAGCTTTCTTTTATGTTTAAATTTTTTATTTTTACTTTTATTTTTCATTATTAAACAATATTAACAATAATAACTCCGTCTATCTCTCCAATTACAGCCTCAATAATCAAACAACCGATTGGAATCTTATTTTACTTATAAAACCTGTCTCTCTGTCTCAACCATTTTCTCTTTTTTTTTTTTTTTTCATTCTTTCAATAAATTTTTCTTCTTCTTAATTCCCTAATAGTTTAATTCCATTCCCTGTATTTGCCTTCGTCGGTTTGCTCTTTCTTTCTCTATACTAGCCTGTATTTGGGTCTCCTTCTGCTTATCACCCAAAACAATATGCCTTCGGATAAAAAGCCTGATCAAAATCATCCAGAGCCATCATCGTCAAATACTCAAAAGAAAGATCCAGTCAAATTTACCATTCATTCTGAAACACCAACTCCCCCTTCTACTACAGCTACACCTTCTTCTCATGCCCCTAGCCATCTTCAATTAACAGGCTCAGGCCCTGATTCTCCCACGCAAGCCAGCAGCGGCAAACAACAACTGGGTACTGGTGGATCCAATTCACCAGAAGCGATACGCACCCCTCCTAAACATAAAGGTCCTCAAAAAGTACGCTTTCCTCTTGATAATAATCCCCAAACTAAGCGAGTATATCTGCCGTCAGATGAGTCCTCGATAGAAGCCCGTTCCGATACAATTTCATCACCTCCACCGGTTCTTGTCCGAACAAGTTCGTCGCCGGGGAATTTGTCATATTTTGCAATCCCGACTCGAAGATCGTTTGGATCACCATTGACCACACCACCTATTAATATTGAATACAGTGATGGTAGCCGTGGCGCACATATACCTAGTGATGATGAGAGTGAAAACTTTGAGGAAGATCGAGAAGGACCTATGCGCCGCTCTGCCTCTCAGTATGATTCAAGACCTCCTCTGAGCCGTAACCAGTCAAGCCAAGCTCTGCTGACTATCCATGATACAGGCTACGATGAAGATTTAGCTGATGACGCATTGGAAACTGGTGAGCTCGGCTCTAGATCAATGCTGACTCAAAACCAAATGTTAGGTGGCCAAGATGTACATACTGGTATGCTCGATATTGGCTTGATTACAAGTGGAGGTCTAGCTCCTGGCGCTTCTGGGGCTGGCGACCACGATAGTCGAGCCGCACCTAATCAACGAGACTTGTTTAAATCAAGAGGTAGAGTACACGACCCTGAAGCACTCGCTACTACATTGAACACTCACTACAATAGCGGAAGTCACCGCCGTGGTGGAGGCGGCCATTCTGGCAATGATGACCATGAAGGTGGAATCCCTTTATTGGAACTGCATCGTAAGCTTGATGAGATTGCGCAGTCTGAAGCTGAAGAAGAGGACAAAGATCATGTTAATGATGAGTCCCGGCAGTTTGCTCGAAACTTGGTACGTGAGCATTCTCGGTACATTAGTAGCAGAGCACCTTCGCTAGGAACTGATCAAGCTGGCATGACAATTCCTTCAAGCTCATTTTTTGAACCAGGCAATAGCAGTAATGCCAATGACCCTTTAATTGATCTGGATGGCACAGTGCCTAATGACAAATACGACTGTGAGGGGCGTCATGATAACAATGCGAATACTGAGGGCAACAATGGTGAAACTAGTAATTCAGGAGAGAACGCTACAGACCCACCAGACGGCGAGGAAGTATATCAAGATGGAACAATAACTCCTAGGCATGAAGACTATGTGCCTGCACCTCCACGCGTTCGCCAGGGTGTACTTGGAAGTCTCTTGAAACTATATGGCCACAATCAACGATCTGAAGGTGATAATTCAACTGGTGCATCTACCGCGCCATCCGGAGCATCAACACCATTACACCGAAAGAGCTTTGTCGATGAAACACTTTCTGGTGCTGCCAAATCTCTGAGCGATCTAGCTTTAGGGAAATCTAAATCTAAACCTAAATGGCACAAAAGTAAAAGTGCAAATGCGTCAACCTCGTCTCTAGCTGAACTTGTAATCAGTTCTAATCATTTGTTAAAAGTTCCCGGAGATAATTCGCCAGGAGGAGCTTCAACCCCCACCACCACTGATGGTGCTCATAAAAAACCAACTCGACCCAAAAACCCGCGCCGAACATCAGCACTTGAAGTATTGAGAGCCAAAAAGGAGAAGAAGAAGAGGGCTGCTGAGCAACGAGAAGCTTTAATCACACAACAAATTGCTGACTTACTACAGCGACAACGATTCATCTTGCGCCTTTGCCGAGCTTTAATGTTATTCGGAGCACCTACACATCGTCTTGAAGAATACATGAAAATGACTTCTCGAGTGTTAGGGATTGATGGCCAGTTTCTTTATATCCCAGGATGTATGATCATTTCATTTGGCGACAGTTCTACACATACATCTGAAATGCAGTTGGTTAGATGTGTACAAGGAGTTAATCTTTCTAAACTACATGAAACTCATACTATTTATAAAGAGGTCATTCATGGAATACTTCAAGTTGAAGAGGCTTCAGTACGCATTGAAGACTTGCTATCAAGGAAAAACCTTTATTCACCTTGGCTATGTGTATTCTTTTTTGGGTTTGCGTCCTTAGCCGTCGGCCCTTTTGCATTTGGAGGACGCTGGCGCGATATGCCAATTTCATTCTTGTTGGGCGGTTCTGTTGGCATTTTACAAACAGTAGTAGCACCGAGATCGGCACTTTATAACAATGTATTTGAGGTCACAGCCTCAATCGCTGTTAGCTTTCTTGGTCGTGCTTTTGGATCAATTGGAAGCCAACAAGACATTTTCTGTTTTGCTGCTATTACACAAAGTTCATTAGCGTTAATTCTACCTGGCTACATTATTCTCTGCGGCTCATTAGAATTGCAATCGCGAAACATTGTGGCCGGTTCGGTGCGAATGTTTTACGCTATTATTTATTCATTATTCCTTGGATTTGGAATTACATTAGGTGCTACTATCTATGGCTGGTTAGATTCCGGCGCCACCTCCGAAACAACATGCCCACAAAGTCTCAACCCATTATGGCGTATACTCTTTGTCCCGTTATTCACGCTTGGACTCGCACTTGTAAACCAAGCTCACTGGCGCCAAATTCCTGTCATGCTTCTTATCTCAAGCGCAGGGTATACGGTCACGTATTTTTGTAACCGACGCTTAACCAACGCAGCCGAACTGACCTCTGCAATTGGCGCGTTTGTAATTGGTGTACTCGGTAACATGTATTCAAGGCTGGGTCATGGCTTAGCGTTTGCTGCCATGCTGCCTGCTATCTTTGTGCAAGTCCCGTCTGGTGTTGCGTCTCAAGGAAGTTTAATAGCAGGCATTGATACTGCCAACAACATTGTTTCGAATAGTTCAAGTGCCTCGGCGTCGTCCAGTTCGTATGGAAATGTGGCTTCGTTAGGAATCACAATGGTTCAGGTTAGTATTGGGATTACAGTCGGTTTGTTTGTGGCTACCTTGGTGATATATCCGTTTGGTAAGAAGAGGAGTGGTCTTTTTACGTTTTAAAATGAAAGTTTGATAGATAAATAAAGTGTAGGTTAATTTCATTGAATTGAGACATGAGAATTCGCGGTAATTTTGATGTTTTGGGATTGTATTTCCCTTTTCATACATATAGATGAGATTTAATAATCATCAACAACACTAAAACCTGATACAATCAAATATTTATTTGTACTAAAAACAATGAAGACATTATATCTATTTATTTCATGGCTGTGCCCTTAATTATTTTGTACTCTCGTATTAATATTCTTTTTTAGTTTCAATCAGCACCAAATATAAAATCTTAGCAGTATCAAATCCATGCAACTAATTACTACAAAAAACAATATAGACATACACACACAGCCCTGAATATATACTTTAATAAACTTATTGTTATTAGATGGGCACTGCACCAATGATAATGTCTCAGTATACTTTAAATTTCAGCCAATAAAAAATAATAAAAATAGAAATAAAAAAATAAAAATGTTGTGCGGCGGGTTCCCCCTTCAAATGTCAAATATTGTTCGTACAAAATCGACAAAATTGACAAAATTGACAAAATTGAAAGAAACTGCCATTTTCAACATTTCCAAAGTGAAAATAAATGCGTTTTTTTTTAATTGCCGTTCAATATTGAAAGGAGACATTGCATATATATATAGATAAGAAAAATCATCTGTCACTATCTTGACCTTTTAATCATAAATTGCAATGCAATGAGTCGGTTACGGCGGTTGATTCCATTAGGGCTGAGAGCAGGGCCTCCCACAATAGCCGACGGTGAACGTAAAGAATTATTTTTGTGGGCTGTGATGATGAAGGTGATGCCTTGTTAGTTTGCGACTAGGGGAATAGCGGAACTAATAACCAACATTTAAATACCTATATCAATAAACTCTCAGTAGTTGCCAATAGAGCAATCAGCTCAAGAACGACAAAAGCTATTTAGGAGATGGTATTGTATAGTAAAAGAAAACCAAAGGAAGCTAGAACCAAACCCGTCAAGATTTCACGATTTAGTGTTACCCGGAACTCTACCACCAACAGGCCTATTGTTTGTGGACCCTACTTTTCAAATTTCTGGCCTCATGACTTTGATGGTTCTTACAAAACAATTGGTCAAATATTATATTATATTTTACTTTAATTTATTTTCTTTTATTTCGAATGTTTATTATATTTAAACTTATATAAATGTTCTCCTCTCACCCTTTTTTTTTTTTTTTTTTTTTTTTTCAAGTAAATATTTTGTAACACTATAATTTCGCACAAAAGAGTTGATAGTATAAATCTTTATAGCTCTTCTTATGGTTAAATTTCACCTCTTATCATTTTCTTGCCTCCTCTCTGCTGCAACCGTCTTCGCTTGGAATCCAAACAACAATTACGCTCCTACTAGAATAGAATGCCCCTCTAGAAGTTCTTTTATTATCCGTGGTCATGAGCTTTCCACGAACGAATCTGACTGGGTAGAGGCAAGACATGCTGTCACTGATCCGATTCTAATTGAATTTCTCAATAGAATGAATATGACAGATTTTGATGCCTCCTCGTTCTTGTCAAATGTATCTCTCAACATTGGGCTTGCCTTTTCACAGGGTGGATATCGTGCCATGCTCTGTGGAGCTGGTCAATTGGCAGCTTTAGATAACCGAACAAGGGGTGCAGCTTCGAAGGGCCATCTAGGTGGACTTTTGCAAGCATCTACTTACATAGCTGGTTTATCAGGAGGTGATTGGATGATCAGTTCAGTTGTATTGAACAACTTTACGACCATTGAGCATCTGCAAGAAGACAAGGATCTTTGGAATTTGACAAAATCTATTTATCTTGGCGGATTGAATGCCAATGAATCACGAGTCTTCTACAATGACTTGATAGATGATATTTATGATAAACGTGACGCAGGGTTTAACATCTCTGCTACTGATATTTGGTCTCGTGCTTTATCCCACCAGTTTATTGGCTTGAAAGATGGTGGCCCTGCCCTTCAATTTTCAGACATAAGAAACTTTGATGCTTTTGTTAACCATGAAATGCCATTTCCCATCAGCGTCAGTCTTGGTCGTGCCCCAGATACAGCAATTGATTTTATGAACTCCACTGTTTTTGAGACTACCCCTTTCTACTTGGGGTCTTGGGATCCCTCGTTATTTGCATTTACAGATACTTACTATCTTGGATCAAACGTGAGCAACGGAGTACCTTATAACCAAACATCCTGTGTGACTGGATTTGATAACGCCGGATTTGTTTTCAGTACTTCGTCATCTATGTTTAACCTAATGATGCTAGGTTTGAACGGTTCTTCTAGTTATACAGACTTGGCCAACATTGCAGAAGATTTTGTGACAAAATTTGGGGACCAAAACGTTGATATTTCAGTCTACGCACCCAACCCCTTTCTTGCCGTAACCAATGCTTCCAGTATTGCTGATTCTGAATTCCTTTCTCTTGTCGATGGGGCTTACGATAGCCAGCGCGTTCCTTTAAACCCTCTTCAGCAGGAAGCCCGCGGGCTGGATGTTATTTTTGCGTATGACAATACAGAGGATACTGATTACGGATGGCCCGCTGGGATGTCTATTCAAGCCACCTACGAGCGACAATTTGGAGGTCAAGGAAATCATAGTTTGTTTCCTTCTGTCCCAGACATGAACACCTTTATAAACCTCGGCCTCAATACTCGTCCTGTATTCTTTGGCTGCTACGCTAACAATTTTACTGAGCTGCGAAGTCAAACTGGTGCAAGCGACGACTATGTTCCTCCACTTATTGTGTATACATCCAACTACCCATACAGTTATTTTTCAAACATGTCTACGCATCAAATGAGCTACGACACGGACGAAATCTCTGGTGTCATTGAAAATGGTTACAACGTAGCAACTCAAGGTAACAGTACCAATGATGCTCAATGGGGAGCATGTGTAGGATGTGCTATTATCCAGCGTGAGCTTGAACGTCGTAACCAGTCACAAACTGAGCAGTGCCAACAATGTTTTAGCAGGTATTGTTGGGATGGCTCATTAAACACCCAAATTCCACAGCCGTCATCATATATGCCTTCACTCAAATTGGCTAACTCTGCTTCAAGTATGTTACCATTTAGTAAGACTGTATTGTGGGCAGCTTTTGCTTGTGTTATTTTTGTGATTTAAAAAAAAAAGGACCCCAACAACAGCAGGAAAGAAATAAGGAAATTTTTTTTTTAATATAAATTGACAGCATATATGTTTTTATGTTTTATATAAATCAATTTTCATGTAAACCAAAATTAATATTCCTCAGATTTAGAGCATTCAACCTTTGATTTCATTTTAGAGAAAACAGCAGCCTTATAAAGTGAAAATATAAGTGCTTTATAACGTGAGTTACATAAGAACCTTAGTTTACAATAAAATAAGGCAGGTCATTCCTACAGATATATAAAAACGTTACCAAGGAAGAAATAAAGGAATGAATAAATGGTTATGAATACTGGAAATGCTTCTAGCAAGAACAAATAAATGTTTTTTATAGTAATAAAAGGATTCTAATGCTGTGACTTGAATACGCCGGTTATAGTGCTAAGCTATAGTGGACCTGCAAAATAGAAGCCGCTCATGCTAATCAAGACAAGTAATTTTTTTGAAATTTGTGCATCTGCTATCCATAAACGACTTTTTGTTTTTTCAAATTATAGGATACGCGACACACATTTAAGGTCTCGTAGACACATCAGAACAAGTAATGCGTGGGTTTCAACGCATCAACTTAGATAAAAGATTGGCAAATTGAGCTACTTGCAATCATTAACAAAGAAAAGAAAACCGTTGAATAAAATTAGCATATTGTCCTACATCTCAATGATGGATGTGCCAAAAATAATGCTAAATTTGGTATAGATGTTTAAAAGCTCTTGAATAGATAAGCTGGGTCACAAGTTGATAGTGTAGCATTCTGAGCTACTTAGCAAGGAATCGATTCAAATATTAATGTATACCTGAGTAGAAGTGGTCAGTTCGACCTTTTACTCTTGACTTGATTCCTTTGATAAATAGTTTACAGGTAAAACCCAAGGTTGAATTGATGTTCAATAAATTATTATACAAACATTTGAGAGTATATTATTTTAAAATCTTAAGAAATGATCAAGTGTGTGCTTAATTTTTCATTATCAGCATTTATTTCAAATTTTGTCAATAATCATCGACAATAGGAGTTAGAGGATTGATCTTTACAATACTCGATCATTTCAGAAAGCTACTCTGCTTCACTTATCATAGGTGATTATTATATCTCTTATTTTATAATCCATTTTATAATTAATTATTATTAATTTTATTATACTTATTTATTATTATGGTTTCTCATCTTATTAATAATATAATACCTAATAGTTCTGAATAATATAAATATTACTCTGCTTCATTATTCTAGAACAGGCTATATTTCATCCGTTTTGCGGACAGGTGAATTATCCAAAATTCACTAGTATATTTTCAAGCGTTTCCATATAACAGACCGAGAGGCTTATGGTTTCGCTCCATTTCTATTTACACATATCGTTTTTTATATATCTAAACTTTGTACTAACTTTCAGGTACTGTGTACTATTATGAGCTTGTTTTCAAGTTCAGGTATTAAAAATCTCTACTTGTGCAGACGTTAATTTCCTGGATTGCGTTAAATCGGTATATCTGCTTTAACACTGTACTAATATCGATTTACTTCAGCCTGCTTGTTTTTATGAAAATATAGACCGATTCATTCAATTGGTGTTAATCTCAATTCAATCTTGATCCAAAGTATCACATCATTTAACATGTACGAGCTGCTCATTGTTCCTTTCATCTCAGAAATATGTTTTTTATCTGGTTCGTTTTCTCTTAGTAAGATAGAAAAGGAGAGTTACTTTATATCAGAATATTCTTGATAGACCCATCAAACTTTCTATTGAACTATAGTACTTCATGATTTCGTAAGATATTATAACTGGATATTTGCTATGCCATTCTCTTCATGCTTGAGCCCCGTAGTTTTCCAGACAGTAGAGGTATGAAAAAATTTATATCCAACAAAGAAACAAACAGTCTAAGTTGAGTGGCTGTGAAGATAGAGCAGTTGAAAGTTAGAAATGTGCAAGTGATACTCCAGTCCTTGATATCTGACCGTCCAATACCAAATCTATACAATACCCAGCTCACATTTTCACCGTTCACTCAAAAAGACACAATTAACGTACTTATATCTTTATTTAGTCCCTCAAGAACATTAAGACACATTTTGTTATATGTTTCTTCACTCACTGTCACACCTAGATAATGGTTCCTAGAAAATGAGTTGTTTGTCAAAGACTTCGAGTAAAATTTCAAGAACTTTACTCTATCAATGGAAAGTTTCGGTAGATCAACAGTCATGACTGTCAGGCTCAAGTATAAACAATCCCAATAATATACTCACAGTTGGCGTCTGCCTATTGCCCTATCTGTCATCCAATTACCTACTGAAAGCAAAATAATAGGAACTGACAACTGACACATTACCTCATTCAACAGCCGTTATGGTGTACCTCAAAGTTCATAGTTTTGTACGGCATATCTTGTATCAAATCGGAACTATTCACTAGAAACGAACAAACTCACTCTCATGTTTTGTCCTGAAGGATGAAGCATTTAGAAGGGTTTGAGTGCTCTATTAGTTGTTTCCCGAAGAAGTAAACCCAAATACTGATTTGATGCACATTCTCCAACCAAAGTCTGAAAAATAAGCACAGCTGCTTTTTAGGAAAAACAAAACAATAGAATCGAGTCAAATGCTTGATGGAGATTTTGAGGGCGCAATAGTATCAATTTCGGAAACTTTTTTTCCCATTAAAAACTAAACCACCATCTCTGCCCCAGAAATTATTGATTTAATTTATAGACCTTTGACTTCTTAGTTCAAGTTTTGTCCTTGTATTTGGCTTCTATACTCTTGTTCTAGCCCCTAAAAATGAGCACGGCTGACGTAGAGCTTCCCAGTAGGTTATGCTAAATAACTCAGCCCAATCTACAGACTACTAACATATTTTTCTATTCAACCAGCCAGGGATATCACTAGAGATTACAACCACTCTGATGATACTGAGTACAAAAAACTTCGTGATTTAGCTAACAGGGAGTATAAACTTCGTGGTGAATGTTTCGCACAGTCAAAACAAGCGTATAGCAACGGAGACGGTGCTGAAGCCAAACGCTTATCAGAAAAGGGCAAAGAACATGGCCGTAAAATGGATGAGTATAACGAGAAGGCATCCAGGTTTGTCTTTGTTGCAAACAACGCGGATTCCAGTGGTGACGAAATTGATCTTCATGGACTTTACGTGAAAGGTAAGTTCGAAATGTTGAAAAAATCGGAACAAATTTACATGCTGACTTCTTTCTATAGAAGCTATTGAGATCTTAGATGTGAGACTCCAAGAAGCCATTAACACTCATCAGAGTCACTTGAATGTGTAAGTTTGTATTAACTTTTGGGTTAGAATATTATAACTAAATGTTGGCTCAGCATTACTGGTAAGGGAATCCACTCCGAGAATCACATTGCCAAACTCAAACCTGCTGTTATTGAGTTATGTGAAAAACACGGCTTAAAGCATCATACAGAATCAGGTAATGCTGGTGTGGTTGTAATCGACCTTAGCAATACCAGTGGCTACCAAGGACAGGGCCAAATGCAGTACGGCCAGCACCAGACTGGCTCTCACGGACAACAGCAACAACATCACCAGCAACAGCAACAACAAGAAAGCTCAGACGACTGTATGGGACTATTTATCAAGGTTCTTACATTCTGCTTCAAAAAAGCTCTTTCTTAGGCTTTGAATTTTTTTATTTTTATGTGAACATTTTCTATTCTGTTATTTTCCAAGCTTCTATCTATTTATTTCTATAATTAAATACTATTTCTATTGTTTTCATGGACTCTATTCTCTCTCAAAGTTTTTGTTTAAAAAGTCAATAAACATCAAGGGTATTCGAGACGTTTCCACTGTCTTAACCTTGTTTAAAGCAATATAACTTCTTCGGATCCGTTGTAGTTGGGCAAGAGGAAGTTGCTTATATGGGAGAACTACACTGACAGGGTAGTCCTTAATTTTAACTGTACCGCCAGGATTGACCTTTTGTAACTCTAACACACTAGAAACGATTTCTTGAGTGATCTTGTCCAGTTCAAATAAATAGTTACTAGGAGTGGCAGCTTTCTAAAAAAACACAAAAGGCAACGGTTAGAAAGATTAGCTATGCCACTAAAAGTACTTACAAGAACAGTAGCCTGATTTGGCGGCTTAGGCTTGTTTAAAACTAGGGACTCCCATATTTCTGGAACAGGAAGCTCGGTATCATCGTAAGAAATTGTGTACAAAGGTGAATCCCACCTGCTCATTCCATTAGGTTCTTCATATCGAAACACCAGTGCTTCAAACAAATCAGCAGCCCAACCGTCTGCTCCTCGGGTAGCATTCCATTCGCGGCATTGATCCACGGGAGCACCAACTTGAACTACACAGGAGTTGGTCAGTAAAGCCTTCGCTTCACAAAAGAGTTGGTATCGGAACCCTTTAATATATGTTAAATTGTCAAGAATAACAATGGTTTCTTTGCTAAGATGCTTTTTCACAGCTGACATTTGCAAGCCACGAGTGAACTTTTCAGATTCAGCCTCTAAATAAGATAAAAAAATCAATGAATTAGCTCAATGTGCTTTATTCTACACAAATTCTCAGGGCTTACCTCGGTAGGTTTCTTTTGATATTCCCAACCGCTCATCATTGATCAACTCAACTTTCATATGAGAGTACTTGGACCCAGACTCAGCAATCTTAGCCTCCAAAGCTGTCACTAGTTTGGTTGCAACTCGTGTTTTACCCGCAGACGGGTATCCAGTGATCATAAGCAAGGGCATTATGGGTGTGTTTGCTTAATGGGAGTGTTCAGGACTGAAAAAGTTTTCGTCAAGGTCAAAAGGATTTTTTATTTTTTCAAAAAAATCCTTCTCCCACCTATATCGCATCTCACATAATGAAAGTCAAGGTTCCAGCAGCAGAACTTATCGCTAATTTCAAGCCTCGCTTGGAGTTCCCCAAGTATAATGTTACTCTTGCAAATTTTCATGGACACCACCGCGTGGCCCTTCAAAAAATGAGATCGTTGGCTCCTCAAGTCGATTTGGTTGTCGAAATCAGAGATGCAAGAGCACCCATCAGCACAAGAAACGGCCTTTTTGCTAGAGTTATGGGCAACATTCCCAGACTAGTTCTCTACTCAAAAAGAGATCTTAGTCCGCTTAAGACAGAGGTATATTTAGTGTCAAGTTTTTTTCATTTGAGTACCAAATTCTAAAATCAAGGAGACTATTGAAAAGTGGCATCCAGATGGAAATGCTATGTCGGTAGACTGCAAAAGCTTTAGCGATGTCCGGAAAGTCTTAAAAGTAGCAAAGAGTGAGTATGATACATAAAATTAATCAAAACTCAGCTAACATTGTTTAAAGCAATCCATGGCCAGATCACACCAGCGCCACCGCTTGGAGCACATTTGCTAGTTACTGGCATGCCCAACGTTGGGAAAAGCACATTTTTAAATACCCTTAGAACAGCAGGAACCTCTATTAGTGAGTATTTTTTTGTATGATTTTATTACTACAAACTCTAACTTTCATTCCAGAAAAGAAGGCTGCAATGACCGGTGGAATGGCAGGAATCACTCGAGGAATTTCTAATGAAATCAAAATTAGTTCGACCCCTCCTATTTATATTTTTGATACCCCAGGAGTTTTTGTGCCTCATGTGAAAGACGAGCAAGCCATGATTGCGCTTGCTATCACAGGTGCCATGCGAACATCGATCGTGGAGCCCGAAATTCAAGCCGATTATCTTCTTTACCGATTAAATCTTGCCTCTCCAGACGGAAAAGCCTACAAAGAATTTCTACCTCATCCCACAAACAATATAAACACACTGTTGAAAGCCATTTGGACAACAAAAATTAAACCTAAACAACGTGGCGGCGGATTCAACCCTACAGGAGCTGCTGCCTTCTGGGTAGATCAATGGCGTCAAGGCAAGGCTGGAAAAGTAATGCTTGACTCTCTCGAAGAAAATGCTTTTGAGACGTCTAGTGAAAAGGAAGAGAAACTTCTTGACAATTTTGAAATGGACTTTGACAACGAGGCACGCCGCTGGAAGCAGCCATTTTTATTTTAATAGAACCCAACTTGTATATATATATATCTGAACAAGGTAAACATCATGATTTCTGTCTCGTTTTACTATGAATAACTATTCTTTCTATTTTGCCTCACTGTTTCAGGGCAAGGGCAAATTTGTGATTTTGTAATATTTTTCACCTTTCCTCCCAACGGCAAATTTTTTTTAGTTCTAAAATAAATTTTTTTGATAACTTTTTTTTCACAATCACTAGTTTAAGTACAACCATGGGCAAAGTCAAGACTAAAGGTGATAAAATGAAGCATAAGGCAAGCAAGAGCAAGCCTGCTCCCACATCTGCAGTTGCTTTACTGAAAAAGAAGGAGAAGCTTGGAGCCAAACTTCGAGATCAAGTGACCAAGAAGAACAAGCCTAGCAAAGCTTCCGCTAAGGCAGAGTCAGGAGATGAAGAGGACAAAACCGAAGATCTGGCTGATGAGATTGACGATGACCTTGCTGGAATTGAAGATATGCTTGAAAAATCTGAAGAGGTAGATGTTAGTGCAGAGCCTGAAAGCGAAGACGAAGAAACAAGTGAAAAAGAAGAGGGTGAAGAAGATCAAGAAGAAGAGGAAGAGGATGAACAAGAAGAAACAGAAGAGAACGCTGATGAGGACGAAAATGAAAACGAATTTGAGGATGAGAATGGCAAAATTTCTATGCCAGCTCCCTCTGAAGTTGCAGGTGAAGGATCATCCGACAAGGTTCTGTTTGATGATCTGAATTTGTCCGGACCTACAAAACAAGCCATTCAAAAAATGGGATTCACAAAGATGACTTCTGTTCAAGCCCGCACAATTCCTCCTTTGTTGGCTGGCCGGGATGTGCTTGGTGCCGCAAAGACTGGATCAGGTAAAACACTTGCTTTTTTGATTCCAGCTATCGAGCTTTTATATTCTCTGAAATTCAAGCCCCGAAATGGTACGGGTGTCATTGTAGTTACTCCTACCCGTGAACTTGCCCTGCAAATTTTTGGTGTTGCTCGTGAGCTCATGGAATTCCATTCCCAAACCTTTGGAATTGTCATAGGAGGTGCTAACCGCCGAGCTGAGGCAGACAAGCTTGGCAAGGGTGTTAACTTACTCATTGCTACACCTGGCCGTTTGCTTGATCACCTGCAAAATACCAAGGGCTTCGTGTTCAAGAACTTGAAGGCTCTAATCATTGATGAAGCTGATCGTATCTTAGAAATTGGTTTCGAAGAAGAAATGAAACAAATTATCAAAATCCTGCCCAAGGAGGACCGCCAATCAATGCTCTTCTCTGCTACACAGACCACTAAAGTAGAGGATCTTGCTCGAATTTCCCTTAGAAAAGGACCTCTGTACATTAATGTTGATGAACAGCATGAGACCTCAACTGCTAATGGTTTGGAACAAGGCTACGTCGTTTGTGATAGTGATAAGCGATTCCTGTTACTGTTTTCTTTCCTGAAACGCAACCAAAAGAAGAAGATTATTGTCTTTTTGTCTTCCTGTAACTGTGTTAAATATTACGGAGAACTACTAAATTATATCGATCTCCCTGTACTGGATCTGCACGGAAAGCAGAAACAGCAAAAGCGAACCAATACTTTCTTTGAATTCTGCAACGCCAAACAAGGCATTTTAGTATGCACTGATGTTGCCGCTCGTGGCCTTGATATTCCTGCCGTCGACTGGATTGTTCAATTTGATCCTCCAGATGATCCCAGAGACTACATCCATCGAGTTGGCCGAACTGCTCGAGGAACCCAAGGAAAAGGAAAGAGTCTCATGTTTTTGACCTCAAGTGAACTTGGATTCTTACGTTACTTAAAAGCAGCTAAGGTTCCTCTTAATGAGTATGAGTTCCCAACCAACAAAATCGCAAATGTTCAGTCTCAGCTTGAAAAGTTAGTGTCTTCCAATTATTGGCTGAATCAGTCTGCTCGTGATGGCTACAGAGCTTACCTTCAAGCCTATGCAAGTCACTCCACCAAATCTGTTTACCAGATTGACAAATTAGATTTGGTAAAGGTTGCGAAGTCATTTGGTTTCCCCGTACCTCCCAAGGTCAACATCACAATTGGAGCAAGCGGAAAGGGAACAAAGCGCAGTAATGAGGGTAAATATGCTGGAAACAAAAGGTCAAAAAGAACAGAGCATCAATGGACGAGATAGATAATTGTTAGTTAAAGAATTTGTAGAAAACATGTTAAAATAAAATATAATGACATACAAAATCATTGACAGTAAACCAGACTTATGCACTATGATGGAAGAAATGCAAATATTATAGAAGTTATGACTAGATACAATAAACTCAAATATGCAAAAAAAATAGGGGAGAACCAAGAGGGAAGAAAAAATGCAAGCTGGTATATATAAACTTAGAGTGGATGATTGGGAAAGACAGGACGTGCAACCCCAGAAGAAAAGAAATCTGGAGAATCTTTTTCCACATCATTTTTATTAATGCTGAACTGACGAGAGATGACTGGCCTCAAAGTTGACGATTCTCTCTGGCTGACGAAATTAAAATTATTGGAGTTATCATGAGCAGTTTGTAAATGAGGGTAAGCCAAGTAACCTTCTTCCCCATTAATGTAACGTGTTTCGAGTATTTCAAGTAGCTTCGGATTAAACAAATTGCCATAGTCTTGGGATTTGACCAAAGGATTACGACTACCGCAGCTTCTATTATAGGCTTTGATTGGAAGAAGCCAATGAATAATAGTAGGACCCATGGTGAGTTTCCAATTCTCAAACCGGCCTAAATCGTATGGCATTGGATCGCCATGTCGCACCCGGGACACAACTCTTAGTCCATCGGGTGCCTGAAAATTAAATATAGGAAAGTCATTTCTGTTCATTTTAAGCTGCTCAATCGTGGTGGTATTGGCCAAAATATACCGAACATGGGAGAGCAGAAATAAAGAAAGAATGATTAGCCAAGCACCTGCAAGTGTTAGCAAAGCGATTAAATGCACAGAGTATGCTCTATCAACTTGTGTTCGGTAAAAGGGAAAAGCAAACTTCGCCAGACTAACGATGACAAATATTAAAAAGAGTATAAAGTATAACACAAATTGAATAAATGGCTTGTAGTTGGAGAGTCCAATGAGACTTCCAATCCATATACAAAAATGATCCATTTTAGGTACACAGCGACCGAGCTCGACAGAATGGTGAGTCCTGTCTAGTTTGACAGACTGGCAAGCTGAGCACCATAAAGGATATCCGTGCGAATCACACGCAAATACTCTTGGAGGAAAAGAAGATCCATATAGAGTTTCTTCATCTCCTGGTGACATTGCTTGCCCAGGAGCAGCCTCTAGGTTGATTAAAGGGGGTGAATGGGGTTTCCCAAGATCATACTGGGGCAGACGGACAACAGAGCCTGGCCCCGATATTATTATTTGACTCCATGTAAATCCAACTAAACCAACGAATACACAGAAAGTAATAATGAATGTAACGCCTAACCTTCTACTGTGTATATCGATTACCTCTTTCCAACAGTAAACATAACAGTAAGCATAAAATGCGTATCCAAGCATGGCAAGGGGTAATATGGGCAAAAATCTAGAAACCCAAGAAGTACAGGAAATTGTGTGTTCAACTATCGAACTAGTTATGGAGGTGTATCTTGAAATTTGTGAGAAACTTCCAGTGTAAGGCTTCTCTGTCAGAGGAAGGACCCTGAGACCTTGAGATTGTTCCATGGCTTTCAAAAGTACAGAGAATACAGAGGAAAAGTTTGGAGTAATCCAATAAGGTATATCATGTGTACCACTGCTCAATTTGGAGGTCGTAAAAAGAGCGAGATCAAGGATTAAATCGAATCAGCCAGAGAATTGCCAAATGTTTAGTGGAAGACTTTGTTATGACGTTGGCTTGCCAAAAATGTAAGATCTTTTAGGACTTGTGACCATGGGGACTTACAAATCAAGTTCAAGTCGTAAGCATTATTTAATTAATTCCCACGAAATCAGAATTCACATCTTGAACTTGAATATTTCCAACATTTTTCTCCTCATAGCATTACAAACAAAGTCAACAGAACAATGTCTACTATGCTTGCATCTAAGTCTGAGGGCTTGGAGCCTTTAACAGTCGATAATGGTAGGTTGTATAACTTTATAGATAAGCGTTTATTTCACTCACTGATTAATGTGTCTGTATCACTAGATATGTGCCCGATATGTAAGTCATCAAGGTATCTGAATCCAAACATGAAGTTTCTGGTAAATCCTGAGTGCTACCATACAATGTGCGAGTCGTGTGTTGATCGCATTTTTTCACTTGGTCCAGCTCCGTGTCCGTACGCAGGGTGCGGTAAGATTTTGCGAAAAAACAAGTTTAAGGAACAGCTATTTGAAGATCTAGCTGTAGAAAGAGAAGTCGATGTACGAAAACGGGTGGCAAGGACCTTTAATCAGCGACAAGATGATTTTGACTCTCTTGAAGATTACAATAACTATCTGGAAGAGGTTGAAGGGATTGTATTCAATCTGGTCAATAACGTTGATGCGGAAGCTACAGAAAGTAAATTACAGGCTTACGAACAAGTAAATAGAAGTACTATTCTTGCCAACTCAGTGCGACAGAAACAAGATGATGAGCAACAAGAACTTCGAGTCAAGTATGAAAAGGAACGACGGCGGCAGGCCATTCAGTTGGAACGTCAGTTGGCTCTTGAACAAAAACAAATTAGAGAAGATGGGCGCAAAGAATTACTTCGAGAGCTTGCTACTTCAAAGGTTGACGCAGAGACGATTACAAAGAAAATCAACACATCGGTCCTTAAACGGTCTTCAGCACGTCGTAAAGAACTTGAATCTGAATTTAGTATGGTGCAGAATCCTGCTTTGGCATTTCTTGGGCGTCGTAATAAGGAGGATAGCCCATCTGTGCTAACACCGTTCACTCCTTTTGTGGGAGACCGCCAAGTCCAATTGCTATTTGACCAGCGTGAAGACTATTATGATCCAAGCATGGAGAGTATACGAACAGACATGCAGTTTATTGGTTCAGGATTTAGAGTCGAACAAGCTGTTAAGCAGTCTTTATCACAAGCATTTTTTGGTTTAGGATGTAATATAGAGAAAGAAAAGGCAGCTGTAGCTTAGACGTTACTTTTGCATTATTTATAAATAAATCCTGTTTTATAAGGCGCTCGATTGAGGTTTGAGATTCTTTCAGGTGGAGGTACAATAGCAGGTCGTTCAATACTAGTGTGCGACTTTTGTTCTTGTGTAGACTGAAATATAAAGATTTAAAGATCGAACTTGATAATTATTAAACATATTAAAAAAGCAACATATTTATAGATGAAGTTTTGTGCCATAGTTCTTTAATGGATTACCATGATTGCAGCCATTAATACAACCACACTCGAATTAGCCAATTTTGATATAGGAATTCTTCGATTTAATTCATAATAATCACAATCCAATCTAATTCAAAAGACACTGGGGTGTTGTTCTTCTGATCACAAGTGTAATATCATTATATTGAGGACGTTTGCTCTTTCTCTACAGAGGAAGGCGTCAAAGTTCAAGAAAGAATCTGGAGAAAAAAAAGGTATTTAAAAACTGTTGAAGTGACATGCATTAAAACTATTATTACACAACAAACGGATAAAAATCAAATAAAAATCAAGAAATAGAAGGAAATATAAGAAACAAAAAGAATAATAATATAATAGTAAAAGAACAAACAATAAACCATGAGGTTGAATCCCAATAAAAGGCCGTGACGTATAATAAATATCGTAATGCAAGCTAAAAATAAGTAGTTGAATATATAACAGTGGTTGAGGCAAGAGCAAGAGCTAGAGCAAGAGTTAGGAAGCTTAGAAAGGAAATGAAGAGTTGGCATGTGGTGAGGAGATGAAAAGCCAAGAGAATCAAGAGGAATTGATGAAGGTAGAAATAGATGAGTGAAAGATTGACGAGAGAAACTGATTACCGGCGACCGAGAAGACTTAGGAATTCTTCACGGGTCTTATGCATTTCTCTAAAACGACCCAGCATACAGCTGGTAGTAGTTGAAGCACCAGGCTTTTGTACGCCACGCATGACCATGCACATATGGCTGGCTTCCATTACAACCGCAACACCTTGGGGTTGGAGAATTTCCCACAGTGCCATGGCGACTTGTTTTGTGAGACGCTCCTGGACTTGAAGACGGCGTGCAAACATTTCAGCCAGTCGTGCGAGCTTGGAGAGCCCAAGAACCTTAGAGTTGGGAATGTAACCAATGTGAATTTTCCCGTAGAAAGGTACAAGATGGTGCTCACACAAACTGAATACGTCTATGTCTTTCACAATAACCATCTCGTCATGGTCTTCTTCAAAAACTGCTCGCTTAATAACATCCTTGATATTATCTTCATACCCCTTGGTGAAAAAAAGCATGGCACGTGCATAACGTTCGGGTGTCTCCAAAAGACCATCACGGCTGGGGTCTTCTCCAAGTTCGGTTAGTAGAGTACGAACGGCGGACGCGATTCTCTGTTCACGTGCCTCCTTTTCTTCTGGAGACGACTCCAAACGCTCTCTGGCTCCAATACTAGGCCAAGAAAGACCATCAAAGTCCACAGGAGGGTTGCTGGTGTAAGCGGCCGATTTCGGAGACTGAGATCGGTAAGAATATAAAGAATGCTCTGCACTAATTCCAGAGGCGGTGGACTTGAAACCAGAGCCAGGTCTACCATTTGAGGCAGTGGAATTTCCACGGAGCGACAAAGTAGATGGATTATTATGATACCCATTAATTTTTTGGTTTACTGCCGAGGAGATAGGAGTATTGGCAGCCGTAGTTGACTCAGAAGTGATCAGATAGTTGTCACTAGTCAAAGCGTCTTCCTGATCTTCATCCTCGTCTTCCTGGAGGCCTGAAGTATGCATGGAAACAGCAGGAGGAGAGACTGACCAAGATTCAAGGCCTAGTTCTTTGAGGGCCTGCTTAACCTGGTCGTAGTCGGAGGAGTCGTTCATAACCATTTTGAATCGAGTCGGGAGGGTGTTGAATGGCTAAGGAAATATATTTTTTTATATAAAAAGCAGGAATAGGTTACCAATAACAAGCTCAAAGAAAACCTGAGAAAATATTAAGGACACAAACTGAAAATATCAGAAGAAGAATAAGAAGAATCACTGAAAGAGAAAAAAAGATTTTAAACACTGCTGCTGTTTGAGGAGCCAAAGTGAAAATGAGTCTTTGGATAAGAAAAATTAAAAAAATAAAATTTTTTTTTTTTTTTGTTTCTTGAGGAGAAATTAGGGCGTAAAGTCATGTGACCGATAAACGTCATTTTTCAACGTTAAAATTGTGACGTAAACCGCTAGCGTAATCAAAGGCACGGTTACAACAGTGGCAACGTATATTGAGGCATCAGAATCCTACCCCCGTCTATGAATTTGAAGCTTATTTCTGAGGTTACTTCGAATTGTGACATGGTTCCATTTCAAAACTCTCAAAAAGATTAGAAGGATTCTTAAACTAAAACTTATCTTATTCTTAAAATACCCAGGTATCAATAGCCGAGCGAATTTTCTTTTTAAGATATTCACACCTTTCCTGCTCTAACTGGAATCTGGAGCCAACAGCATTGATTCGATAGTTCAGAACTGAGCTTGTGAGAAAAGAAGTATTGAGGGAATTTCATTTAGTAGTTGTTTTTTTCCTTCAAGTTCGTTATCTCCATAATTTAATACTTCCTGAACCATGAATAAAAATTCAATCATAGGAATATCCCTATGGCTACAACCGCCGCCAGGATCTCTCCTTTCAGACGCTCTTCAATCTACTATCAATGGCCTCAAACCGCTGTTTGACGACGCTCCCGGTTTTGCGCCTCATATTACAATCACTTCCAATATTGCTATATCCGCTAAACAACCTCAATTCCACGTCGATTCGATTCTAGACCGAGCTCTCGCTGCTGCTCAGTCAGTACCACATCTAGATGTTGTGTTTTCAGATATTAAATTTAGTGGCAGTCAATTCTTTAAAAAAGTTTATTTCCAAGCCAAACCTACTCCGGAATTACTTAGTTTTGCAATGATCTCTAGAGAAGAGTTTGTGTGCCTTCCTGACCTGAGGACAAGGATTCGATACTCTAGGACTCAACCTGAAAGCCAACACCAAGTACTCACTCGTGAAGAAGAAGATGCTCAAGCTGCCACTGAAGCTGCCAGAATAGCTTCCGAGTGGGCCAAGACCCAGTATGACCCACACGTGTCCCTAGTATATTCTGGAGCATACCCAATTGAAGAGGCCTTGCAACATACAGTAGATACTCGACTTCGAGATGTATTTGGAGAAAACTACGCTACTAAAGGAATTGGTTGGACGGGAGGTAGATTGGCCCTCGTACGGTGTGAAGGGCCAGTAGAAGAATGGCAAGTTTTAGGATACCGAGATATCTAGTGAGACACCTAGATGACCCTAGCAGAACTCTCTATATTATGGCCCAAAAGTTAATGAAGTAATAGTGATACAATTCGATATTTTTTCTTTCTTTCTAATATTATTATTCTATTCTTTTTGTCTCGTTTGTTAATTCTTTGAATTTTTTTTTTTTATTTCATTTTTATTTTACATCCTGCTTAGGCAGTCCAAAGACGAGCAGTTCCGTCTGCTCCAGCACTAAACAACCAGGCCTCCTTGGGATGCCATACAGTACTCAAAACACCCAAACTACTTGTAATCTCATGACCCTTGAGAATCTTAAGAGGCACAAGTAGAGGATTCTTCATCATATCATCATAGACAGAGCCATGGAATACATTAATGCAGCCATCATCAGAAGCACTGCAAAACAATGGAAGTCCTCCTTTATGAAAACTAACATCACGTACAGCTTTCTCATGATATCGTAGAGTTTTGTATGGTTTCGAGTTAAGGTCCATATCATGCCATGTCATACGCTTATCGTATGAAGATGTGATAACATTGTCTCCCTGAGGATGAATATCAAACGAACTTAACCATCTGACACCAGGTTGTAACTTCTTACTTAGCACTTGAGCAGCTAAATCGTAGATTCTAATGTATCGCTGAGTAGCCACATACAAGTGAGGTCTGAATGGGTGGAACATGGCATCCTGAACAATTCCCTTGGATTTGCGGAAGGGAGATTGAGAGTTGTGTTTTGAAAGCTGATGCACGAGAACAGCTGTGTTTTGACCACTGGGAGATACGGTCACAAAGTAATCTCCACGACGGTGCCATGACAATTTCTTGATTGTCTTTTTGCATCTTACAATGACTCCAACACCATTGTCATTCAATTTAGCACCAGCCTTAGTCCACTTAGAGACAATCTTCTTCTTGACATAAGGTTCGTCGTCATTGTCTTCATCATCATCATTTTCAGCATCTGACTTCTCTTCCAACTCACTAGCATTGGAAGTGACCTTTCCGTTGGTCTCCTTTGACGCATATCCCCAACCTGCTTCGATAAGTTCTCTGCCCTTATTTTCAATTTCAACATCAAACACAGGAGGAACAATTAAATAAATATTCTCACCAGCAGCAACAGCCAGCAAGCCAGTATCAGCGTTGGGGTTCCACTGCACAGAGTCAACGTGGTCATCCTCACTTCTATCACGCTCCTCGGCATCACTATCACTATCTTCTAAATCTTTATCATCATCAGCATGGCTATCGCCCTTAACAACATTGAGCCTCCACAATTCACGACCAGTGAGAACTTCCCAAACACGCACAGTACCATCGTCACCTCCCGTAGCCAAAAATTGTCCTGATGGATCGACACTGACGGTGCGCACACGGCCGCGATGTCCACTGTAGATAGTAGAGCATTTGATAGGAAATGGTCGTAGATCCTTAGGAGAAGGCAATTCGGGAATAAGAGAATCTGGGTCAATGTTAAGTTTGGCCCGGCGTACACGAGGAGCCAAATACAAGTCCAGAGATCTTTCAAAGCGCTCGCGCACTCCTTCACTATAACCAGGTACTTGACGGAGAGAAGGAAACTTCTTGGGCAAGAAATTTCGTTCACGGTCCTCAATATCGGCATTCTCCCATTCTTCCCGCTCTTTATCATCAGGTAAGTATTCTTCAGGAGGATTATAAGATTCTTCATGTGTGGGAGGAGGCAGCTTGGGGGCACGCAAGTTCATAACATGATCAGCTTCCTCAGGCAAGTTATCAGCCCAAATATCGTACATAGCCTGCTCATCTTCGGCAGTAGTCTTAGGCTTGTTCGGGACGATGCGGCCTTCACGAATGGCACGCACAATTTTCATAACTCGCTTGGCTTCGTGCTTTGAGGGTACAAACCGACGTTTAGGTTCGGGCATTGCAGTGACAGGAGTAACTTGCAGTTCACCGGTGAACCAGTCAACATAATCTTCGTAAGGATTTATACTGTCATCGGGATTCTCACCACGTTGGATACGCTTGATAAGATCAAGTTCATCTTTGGACAGGTTAAGACTACCACCAGTGTCTTTGTCTAACAGACCCGTCCAGCCCTCGGGTAGGTCAATGGTTTCAAGTAGAGCATCTAAAGCGCTACTGGTTGCAGGTCTCATAATTCGTTTACCATCAATATTATAACCAATATGTGGGAATTGGTCGTATGCAGAGAGAGGGACGTTTCCGATAGTATTGTTGTCTTCTTGATCTGTATCATCGCTATCGTAAATAGGCACAATTTCAGGCCAAATAGGTCTTGGCTTTCCATCAGCACCCTTGACATATGTAACTTGACCATCTTGCTCATCATCGTTGTCGTCTTCGCTCACATCTGAGGCTGATCGCACTTTGACACCGTCTTCATCAAGTTCGTCTTCGTCGTCAAACTCAACGTCTTCATCATCTGCTTCCTCTCCAATAAGCTTTTCAAGCTCACGATCCTCGCGCTCAGCCTCGCTGTCGTAGTCCTCGTCATTTTCATCCTCGTCATCGTCGACTATTAGTCCTGGGATGCTAATTTGATCTTCAGCATCACTCTCCTCTGGCAACTCAGAGCTCTCTGATTCCTCATCAGCTTTTCGCTTATTGGAAGCAACCTCATCAGAAATTACAGGAGCAACTTCAACAGGTTTGACAGTAACTGCCTTGGCCTTTCCAGCAGTAACCTTCTTTTTACCCATGACTGTGTATGGTATAGAATTTGATTTTCAGCTTGAAAAAAAAATATTTGAATAGAAAATTTTGAATTGGGAGTTTTCAATTTTTCAGAATGAAAAAAAAAAAAAAAAATTGATATCCACCCTTACCCTGTGATGTTGAAATGTCGATGCAGATTGAATATTTTTGTGCCTTTTGAAACTTCAAGACTTACGATGGCGACGAAACAGATCAAGGAGTCTGAACGAAATCAGGAGGCTACTGTTTACATCGGAAATATCGATGAAGAGGCTACTGAAGAACTTATTTATGAACTCATGATGCAGGCAGGGCCTGTGGTATCTATCAACCTTCCCAAGGACAGAGTAAATCAAGTTCACCAAGGCTTTGGGTTTGTTGAGTTTCGAACAGATAAAGATGCTGAGTACGCTTCGATGATAATGAATCAAATAAGACTTTTTGGTAAACCATTACGAGTCAATAAAGCACTGCTTGATAAACAGAAAGCTATTGATGTGGGTGCTGACCTGTTTATTGGTAATTTAGACTCAATGGTAGACGAACGAACTCTTCACGACACATTTTCAGCTTTTGGTACTCTTGTGAGTGTGGCTAAAATAGCTCGTGATGAAAGTGGAGGGTCTAAAGGCTTTGGATTTGTGTCATTTGATAGTTTTGAAGCCTCAGACAGGGCCATGGAATCCATGAATGGGCAATATATCATGAGCAAGCCTATTGTGGTAAACTACGCGTACAAGCGTGATGGAAAAGGTGAACGCCATGGTGATGAAGCTGAACGGTTACTTGCTGAACAAGCAAAGAAGAATAACTATCAGTTACCGATTCAACCCCCTCCAAGCCAACCGCAACAACAGCAATTACAGTCCGATTTACCTTCAATGGGCATGATTCCTCCCTCTCACTTTAACCAAAACCCACATAATTCAATTGCTACAAGTATGCCATTATCCTCGACAGGTTACTATGGAGGGAATACAGGTGGTACCAATAGACCACAGTTTGCGTCTAATGTTTGGCGACCTCCACCAGAAAGAGCTGGTAATCTGGGACAACCACCTGTTGGCCTTCCTGCCAGGCCACCGATTGCTCCTCCTGGGTTCCGAAGAGCACCTCCTGGTGTAAATAGATAGATTGTAAGATGTTTAATGAATAATATATTATGTTAATGCATTTAAAAAAAATAATGATAAAACTTAGGAAGGAAAACAAACGAAAATTCAAGTCACATAAATCATTAAAATATTACCCTCAAAGATATGCCTATAATAGTCCTCCAGGAGTTCCGCCAACTACAAAGCCAGAATCAGTTTTGAGACCATTGTTTTCTCGAATCATGAATACAGGCTTTTTACCTTCGCGCTGCAATTCTTTATAGATGGCTAAAGGCTTCTCCTCTAGGCCTATCATTCGCTCCTGATCATCATAGCAGACGACCAGACCCACACTGCGCCAATCACCACGTACTTTATGCCTTCTTGCGATTTGTGGAAGGACTTTGTAGCACGGGACATCTGGTGAAATGTTGAAATCTTTAATTGGTTCTGAGTGGCCGCCGCTAATACTAACTCCAGATCCATTGTTGCTTGCTCCCGAAACTAAAGTAACTATGCTTCCATTGCTTTGCATTCCGCTTCCCATCCCACTATTCCCATTATTATTTCCATTGAAACTTGTTCCTCGATTAGTAACTGTGCTTCCGTTAGATATATTACTGTTTGACATTGATCTAGCCGAAGTCGAAACCAAAGATGGAGTCACTGCTCGCACAGTTGCAGAGGATCCCAGTGAGACCATACTTGCAGCTGAAGAGATTGTATTGGTAGGGCAATTCGTACTAGAATTCATATTGTGAGACGACGAAGAGTATTCGGTAGGATGTGTACTTCCAGTACTATTTTGCCTGTTGACTCCATTCGTGCCATTAGATCCGCCTACAAACGCAGTGGTGGACGGAGTGAAACTTGACACAGAAGAACTTGATGAAAGAAGTGATGCTTTGCGGCCATCTTTACCCGCATTGTTGGCTGACGATCCATGGAAGGAATTAGTCTCCAGCCAGTCTTGCGAATTTCTTCGAGGTGAATGTGTTGATGGCGGAACATGTGGATTGAGATTCTTGTTCGAAGAAACCTTACGAATAACTTGAGGTGTAGCCACCGCTGGAGATGGATAATAGGTAGGCGAAGAAGCGAGTGTAGATGTAATAGGGGGAGTTGTGGACCTAGAATGAAGGGGGAGGTCGGGGGTAGGTAAGGGCTAGCAAAAAGTTAGAAGAGAAGAAATAAAAATAAGAAATGGAAACTACTTACCTTTGATTCTTTAACCATCCGAAAAATAGGCAAAAGGTCTTCTCTTAATCGAGAAAAGCTCTCTGTCAAGCGTTTGATTTCAGCTTCAGCTAAGGCTGCACGGTCGTCTCTAGTCTCAAACGAATGTAAAATCAGGTTTAAATGAGACAACTCCAAATCATCTTTCCGGGACTCCAAAACAGCTGAATATTCAGTTAGAACACATAAGGAAAACGCGAACACATAAATACATACTAGGCGGTATATAATGATCGGAACCAAGATCCAGATCTTGGGCCATTATGATGTTATAAATGGCTTTGAGTATTCGTAGTCGATGACCGACAGATAACACGCCAATCTCTCCTAAATCAGCCTGATTTAAATGGACAAGAACATCACCTGTAATGTTGTTTTCTTTGAAACTTTTAGTTAGCGAGAACCGATCTATCCTTAGCGAACTTTAGCTGCTTACCTTGAAAATTGACAGTGTATTTGGGTAATCCTAAATGTGCAATCCAACGGGACACTTTGTCCCCATCCCATTCCAAGACGTTCGTCGAAAACATTGACGGGGACTTTGAGTCTTCATAGGCCGACATGTAAAGAGATTGCGCGATCTATGAGGGAAAACAAGAGAGCTGTATAACGATTTGACAAATGCTATGCTCAGGGTCTGTGCGTTGATGTGTCAAACCGATAAACTAACAGGTGGCAGTTCAAGAAGATTGAGAATTATTCAGCAGTGAAGAATTGGAAACTAAATAAAATAGGTCTGAAGGCTGATTTGATAAGACGTAAACAGACGGAACTCAGGGGCGTGGCTAAAGTTGTAAGGACTAAAAACCGTACAAAAAAAAATTCTGAGGACCAGTAGGGAAGAAAAAAAAGTTTAGGAAAATGAAAATGTATAACGAGTTTCAGACGACGCTGGGTTTTAGTCATTAGACCCACACCCCAACACAACGAGCAACCAGGCAAACCACTAACTGGTACAAGATGGTAGAATATGGTATAACAATTATGGCCCTGGATACAGCAAAAGAGTGCGTTATTTGACCGTTACTTTGACTAGCAATGAGTGAGGAATGATGCGTCTTCAAGTTTGGGTACTGAGTCAAATCCTTGATATTTCAACGTCTTGGGGGATGGAACGTGCTAATGAGAAGTGCCATTTGAAGGCGTTAATGGTAAGGAATGCCCCTAAGTTATTCAGCAGTTTAAATAAATTGCTCGAATCGTGACGGTTTAAGTTATTTTGACCCCAAAACGAAGGTGAAGTGAATGCTATAAAACCCATAAATTATGACGATGTTAGTGGAGTTATTGCATCAATTGGCTTTATTAAATGTGCTTTTATCCTGGCCAAAGTACGGGATACTTTAGACAGGAATCGTGTGCATTAACTGTTTATCGGCTTGTAGTTTAGCGAACACCAACGGCTGGCCATAATACGATTCAACGTCCGTATAGCCTGATCTTCACTTGAGTCTGATCTAAGTTCCCGAGAATTCCTCCCATACATAATGTCTCATGTTTTTTCCGAGAGGGCCGATTGCAGCTGGCTAGATGGTACCAATTCCTAGAAAGTTTGAGGGTGATATTGGATTTGATTTGATGATAGGAATATGGGAAGCACTAAAACCCTGCTCAAGCTTTGGAACAAGTTTGCATCTCACAAGAATGTTTATGACTTGACTTGAAATTAAACTCCTTAATCCATGGTGATATTGACTCTCAAACTAGCGGTATTTCGAGGGCATATTAAAATCATATGATGGATCCTAAGTAAATAGGAGGAATGAGATATGATAAATGTTGCTAAGGAATTAAGAAAGGTACATTTTATCAGGAATGAGTAAGGATGTGACGATCTTTCCTTTAAAAGTGTTTACTCAACCAATTGATTCATGGTCCAATTCTTCTTCCCAATAGTAGCGAATTATCTTGAGCGCGAAGTCCCTTCTACCGAGATTTTCATTGAGCCAGTCTTGATTAGAAATGAATTCACTTCCTTCTAACTATGGAAGGGACCAATTTACTGTACATGAAACAGAAAGTAAACCTAGAAAGAACTTATATTATTCTGAAAGGTTTAGAAAACATTTATTGTTCTACAGTTACGACAATTACTATCTGGCCAATTCTAAATTCTCACCTTCTAAATGGCTTAGCTTGAGTCTGAAATATCTGTGATAGGGTATTTAAAAAAGGTTCAGAACTCGAGATCGCCAGAGAGATTTCAATCTGTTTGTGTTCCCTATTCATGTATGTCAGCACCTTGACATTTGCCTTGAATGTTAAATTGAATAGAAAAAGAGTCTTTCAAGAAATGGTGCTTCCAGAATAAAGGTTTTAAGGAGCCTTGAGTACTATTCAGAAATGTGAATGAAATTCAATTCTAGTTGAAATTCATTCAACTAGATTTAGCTGACATAATAGAAATGTTTAATAGTCATTGTACCTTTTTAGTTAATTTAAATTACCCTACATCTGTAATTACCCTTCTTTAAGGTCCCTATAAAGTAGACTCAAAAATTTCTCTGTTTTCGTTTTCTTCTTTTCTGTAATTATCTGTGAATCATTCCAGCCATGACTGTGGCTCTCCTTCATTGGTGATTTGGCCAGCTGAGGTGCCTCAGTGCTGCGTTTTGCAGCATTGATGGTCATTTCCTTTGGTTGGATGGCATTGTTTTCGCCAGCAAAAAGTTTACACTTTTTGGGTACTGGCGGACTGTGTTGGTCTCTGTTGTTTGTATTTATACAAAATGGTTGAATTGTTCACAGTAGAGTCATTTGTCCGTATTAATCACCGACTTTTCCCTTGCAAAATCAGGAATATTCGGCTTCATAACCGGTCTACATGTAATTGAAAAATCAAATCAAATAAGTCAAATCAAATAAGTCAAATCAAATCTCGTGAAAATCAAATCAAACAAGCCAAAAAATAAAATAATCTCGTAGTGCAAGGTTTCACTGAAATTTATTTTTATTTTTTTATTTTTAATTTCCCTAAAATTTTACGTGAAAAAATCGCTGCTTTCAAAGGTGAAATTTACCATTTTAACGCCTCGGAAACCGCCGCCGTTACTTGCTGTGATAAAAATTACTCATCTGCTCTGTCTCGTGCACCTGGATATTTCATGCGCCACACTGGGTGACACGACACCCAACGTAAATTTCATACCAGTGGCGTATTTAACTTCAATAACCGGAGAAAATACCAAAATATTTCACTTTAATTCTCCTAATTGGGTAACTCACTTTTCATTTGAACATTTTGCACTGCTCGAGATTTTTTTACCTACAAATTTTCATTTTTTCCTCCTTCAAACTTTTTTTTCTTCTATATATTCTCCCCCTTCTTCTTCTTCTTTTTTTTTCTTCTTCTTTTAAAAAGTTCATCATCGAATTCGTCTCGAATCTGTAAATCATCTGCCATTTGTTGGTATTTTTCGTTTTTTGCACTCCGTCTTAACACCTTTTTTTTTCAGCCTCTGCGTCTTGAAAAGCGTTTTTCAACTCTTACATAGAGTACATTTCAGATTCTATTGACAGAATCATTTCTCCAACCTCAGTTTTCTACTGAATAGGGTGTTGTATTTTCCTCTAAAGTCTGGGAAAACGCAATTTTTCACCCTACTTTGGTTTTTGTGAATACCAAAAAGACTCTTTTTCATCGTATGGACAAAGAGCTTCTACGTCGCTTCATTAACCGAGCCAAGTATGTTGACCTTCTATGAATTCCGAAGAATCGCAAGCTAACAATCCTTCTTTTAGACCCAGATAACACGACCCACACCCATAAAAAACGTGAATCCCCAATTGTATACTCCTGTTGCATCAAGAGTACTCTGCCAAAATTTCCTTTTGAGCCTTCCAAACTTCCAATCTAGATAGCAGTTTTTGTGATCTTTGCGGTCAGGAAGACACTTAATACTGCTGTTTAGGTGATATTATTTTACCTCTATCCTATTTTTTTTTACAGTTTTATTTCAGCTTTACATTTTCCAGCTCCAAGCCTAAATCTTGCCTAGCGACTATTCAGCAATGATCATCGATTCCCCCTCCCCATCCCCCAAGCAATTTCACGACGAGTATACTAAGTTCGTTAATCACGACCTTTCTGTCGAACTTGATTCTTCTCATGCCTTTGAGGGACCTGAAAAGCTTCTTGAAATTTGGTTTGCTCAAGACAAGAACTCACTCCCAGCTTCCGCTATCCATGATGGCTTGAGATCTGTTCCTCGTGTTCATTGGGAGGAAATGTTAGACATTGTGAAATGTAAAGTTCTTTCCACTGTCTCTTCTTCGGAAATGGATGCCTACTTGCTCTCTGAATCTAGCATGTTTGTATTTCCCCACAAGCTTATTCTCAAGACCTGCGGTACTACCACTACTTTGGTAGGTATTCCCCGTATTTTGGAACTTGCTGCAGAATTTGCCAGATTTCCTAAGAATGTCCAGCCCTGGCGTGTTTTTTACTCTCGTAAGAGTTTCATGTTTCCTGAGCTTCAACTTCATCCTCATCGGTCTTGGGAGGATGAGGTCAAATACCTTGATTCTGTGTTTGAAAACGGTGGATCCTACATGGTAGGCAACTTGCGTGCCGACCATTGGCATCTTTACACTACCGATCCGGGCTTTGATCATGGACAGTCTTTTGAGGATGAAACCCTTGAAGTTTTGATGACTGATCTTTCTCCTCGGCATGCTGCCCAGTTTTTTACCCACCGACTTCCCGGTGCTGAGAAGTTCAACTTGGAAGAGGATTATTGCGGCATGTCAGACAGTGAAAACTCAATTTCTTCTGGATCTACTGACTCTACTGACCCTGGCCACGAGCTAGGTTCAATCGTCACAAAGCATGCCAAGATCAACAAGATCTATCCTGACGTTTTGCAGTCCATTGACTCATTTGGCTTCACTCCTTGTGGCTATTCTTGTAATGGAATTGTTGAAAACGATCACTATTTTACTATCCATGTCACTCCTGAATCTCATTGCTCTTATGCCTCCTTTGAATCAAATGTCCCTGCTTCAAAGTTTGGCTTAACTAACTTTCAGATCCTGGAGCGTGTGGTCAATATTTTCCGTCCAGGTAAGTTTTCACTTACCCTTTTTGAAGCCAGTTCAAACAAGGCTAGTTCTGTCAATACTTCGCGTAAGCAGCTTGCTCATATTGATGGATACAAGAGAACTGACCGTATCTTGTACGAGTTTGATGGCTATGATTTGGTTTTTATTAGTTTTGAAGCTGTCCAGTCCAATTGATGTTGATGTGTTGTTTGAAGTGTTCTTTATTTTTTTCCTTGATTTTTTAAAACCTTTATTTTTAAACTTATTTCTTTACGCCTTGTTTTTTTTTTCTTTTACTCTCATTTTTCCACCATGGCTTGTTGAAGTTTTTTATGATCATTCTTTTGTTGGTTTTTTTTTTTTTCAATATATATTTTTAAACTCCCATACTTTTCATTCCTTGGTATATTGGTATATGAAATGCTAAACGATACTATGTTTAAAATTTATTTTGGGTAAAATAAATTAACAAGTGTGTTACAAAAAATACATAAAAATACATAAAAATACATAAGGGAGAATGAAACATTGAAATAAATTCATTCCATTACCTCAATCATTCATTTAATAAATAATCTAGGATGGAAACACCAAACTTAGAGCTGAAATTCAAAAATACATGGAAAAGATACTATATACTGTGGTCATTATTCACTTAATCTAATAAGCTTTTTTTATATGTAACCATCGTTCCAAGTTTCAAATCCAAACTTGATTTGAATACCAGTATAGCATCTGCGTAGGCACGCATGTGGCACATCCTTAATTAATACCTTCCGAGGCCCAGTTAATTGTAGACAAAATAACTTTTTCTCAGGTTCATTTTTGTCAACTTTAATTTCAAGCACTTTAAACGGGCTTAGGAATGGAGGTCGAGCATGGTTTGTTCCTTTGGTCACAACTTGTCTAGCAGCTTTAGAAGCTAGGGATGGAATGGCTGGAGGGGTTTTGCGTCTATTTGATTTCCAAGAAGGTACAAAATTGTAATCAACAGGGCAAACCATGGATAATGACCTTTCAAATACAGACAACTCTACTAATACGTCTGGATTGGATTTAATTAATTCTAACATGAATTTTTCATCAATGTAAGAGAAAAGGACCAAATCACCAACTTGGAAGTCTTGTCGAAGAAAACCGTGATTTGCAACAGAGTTGCGCAATTCTTTAAAATATTCGTCTCCAATTCGCGCACTGTTTTCTTTGGACCAAAATTCCCAGGAGTTCTTCCAATTCAATGAGTGCATTCCGCAAAGCCATGAAAGACGTGAAATCTTATCTCCTCCTTTAATTGTATCGTGTTTAGGTATTCCATAAAGATAAGAACGAACAACCTGATTGCCATATGGCTTGTCTCGTTTATACAACCGAGGCGGTGGAACATTGAAGTGTCTCTCATATGGAGATACGTTTCCTACTAAAGACGGATGATAGTTGAGATCGTCCTGCACTTCTTGCCAATATCTGACATGCGATTTACCAAGAGGCTCAGTCATGGTTGGAGAAGGTTCCAAAATTTGCTCTCGAAAACAATCCAGTTCAATATTTGAACGAAAGCCAGGACCAATGTATCGCAGATCAATTTGACTTTTTCGTGCAGCCTTTTTGAAACCTTCAATTGGAAAAAGTACATCTTTATTGTCCAGAGTTTTGGGAATTATTAGAACCTGGGGTAGCGTCCCCATTACGGTTCGTGCTGCATATAAGATCTTAGCCCAGACGTCCGGATAGCCCGTCTTAGATACAGTAAATATTGCTGTGAGATAAGAGTAGCCATCTTGTAAAATTGCCAGGGATTGTATGTCCCCATAGAAAACGTGAAGACACATCAAATATCCAGGACGGGATACTTCAGGCTTGTTCCAAAAGATAGAAAATTTTTTCCTGGGACCGAAATAAGTATTAATGAATAGACGGTCAATAGAAGTCTTTGCACAAATGGAGCATGACACCAAGTCTTCCGAATAAGATGAAGTGATACAGCGGCTTGTGCATTTTTGATCATGAGACTTGATTAAATGAGGAGATGATATGTCAAAAAAATTAGGAGTAACAGAAGGAATAGGCACAAGTACCAGACTGTTACTTGAAGGCCCAAAATAATGCTGTTCTTCAAGTTCATCCAGGACCATCCCTAGTAAGTTTATTCGTTTAGTCATAAAATACTCAAAATGAAGTGTAGCCTTCATTTCCATGGAAAGATCAGTGCCTGGGCTAGACGACATAGGATCGCGGCCTATCTGAAAGATGACTGTAGTAAAATTTGCTGCCCATTTAACACCTTTGTTCACAGCATCGTCAATCCGAAGAATATCTCGAATTCTGCGATATCTAGTATACACATGGGATACTAACTCATCAAACCAAAATATTAAGCTCGGATTGTAGTCACCATGTTTTATGCATGCGTCGAGCACTGCGCTTTGAAGATCAATATTTATGGAGTTCTCCAACAATAATTGGACTTCAGATTCACTCGGTATTGACGAACATTGATTTAATGCATGCTCCAATGCCTGAACCCAGTCGAAAAACTTGGACTTCATAGATAGCCCTATAGGTAATTTAGTGCACAAACCAGACGGCCGTCCGTTAGAGTTCGCTTTTAGAACGACATTGCGCAGAGAAGGTGGATGGAATAAAAACCAAAATTCCTTCGGAGTTTCAGGATCAAGCAACGGATCAAGCCGTGATAACTCCATAATGATTTGCAGTCTTCAATTTGATAACTTGCAAGAAGGAGAAAATAAAAATATATTACTAGGACAAGGGTTGATGAAACTCAGGAACACAATCTCAAATTTTTCTTTTTAGTACATAGACCCAGCTATGTGTAAAACTAATTAATGAAGCTTGCTTGTATTAAATTAAATTCAACAAAACATTTATTCAAAGGAAAAAAACTTCCAAGTATACTAAATTCTCCTGAAATATCGTGAAAGCAAAACTTTAGCCATTATTCATGGCACAGAAGTGAATGAATTTGATTCAAAAATAAGCCCTACGGGGGGCTCGAACCCCCAACCTTGTGATGACTTTGATTGCTTAGAAGCACATTAAGAGTCACACGCTCTACCGATTGAGCTAGCAAGGCAACTTATATTTTCGAATTTTTGATGTACAACAAGTCCCAGATTTGAGAAAACAAGGTTTTGATTTTGGTAACTATATTCCATGGGCTTTTTCTTTGCAAAAGGTTTTTAACGTGCTACCTTTTAATTATTTGTAAGCTGTCCCAATCTCGAAGGACCACGAGAACTATTACGACAAGTTTCACCTGCTTTGGATCTTTCAAAGCTCCTTAATAGCAAAGAAGGCCTACAGGCTACTGTGGCATTCTTAGCTGTTATGGGGTGATAAATCTACTGAACATTAACTGGACATTTTTGTGGACAATATCTGACTCGTGGAGTGGCTTCCAA